>PVIA01007023.1:0-88741 GCA_004024845.1 Tonatia bakeri
GCTTCAGTTGATTTTGTGCGGGTTTCCATGTGTTTCAATGTTATCTTTAAGTTGAGGGTCCAGTCTTGCGATATGGCATGTCCTATTTTACAAGTTCTCAGAACACCTGAGCCTTCAGGGAGCTTTTGATAATTATCCCATCCTGAGAAGAGAGGCTCAGAAAAACAACATTTAGTTACACTGACAGGGTCAAGGAAAGGACAGCTAGCTCAGAAAGAGGGCCTGAAAAAAGCTTTTTGTCCTTTTAAAAGGGTGCTCCTCTCTTCTACCCTGCCAGCCAAGAGATGCCAAGTTTTGGAGGCCGTGTTCCCCTTCCTTCCAACAGGGGTTGGTGGTCCTCTTGTGAAAGTCCTGGGGCTCTGCCGAGGAACTGTGCTGAATTTAATTCCACTGGCAGTGTGCTGGCAAAGCCAAACCAGCTCAGAGCCAAGCACAGGCTTTGGTGTCCTTGGAGGGCTCTCCTCCGTTAAGCTTCAAGACCACAGCCCATGTCTGCAGTCCGGGCCTGATGCTCAGCTTCTCTTTGGCTCTGCTCTCTGGCCTCTACTTCCAGTCTCCCGCTTTCCACCCCATACCAAGTCCTAGTTCCACATTTTTTCTGCTAAGACATTGCAGCTGATCAGGAAAACTATGTCCAATAGGAGCTCTGGTCCTAAACAATATCTTAGAAATACAGCAGACTTTGCCCCTCCCTGGAGTCTTATTGCCCTGCCCAGGAAACCACCTTCTCAGCAGTGAAACTGGCTTTTCCTTCCCTGCCACCTCCTTACCATCTCCACCTGTTTGATGTTCAGGGCCCCAGGCCCCTGCATTGGGGTTCTGTGCTCCCATTGCTTGGTGACCTTCCACAGTTCACTCCTGCCCCAAGGGCCTGATTCTCTTTATCAATAAAAAGTGGGAGATTAGACTCCATCACCTGGGGATGGCTTCAAGCTAAGAATCTGTTTATGTGATGAAGTTATGGACTACAATAGGCCCAGTTTTCTTTCTTGATAAAATGCAGAGAGAACAATAAATCCATAGAGAAGTGAATTGTTGAGTATAAAGAGCTCATTTTATCTTTTCTGGGATGAACAATGCTATCCACCAGCCTGGAATGCAGGGCTCCCCCTCCCCCCACATTTCTACTGTCTCCATAGCCTCCTCCCTACAGGGTTGTTGGGAGAAAGGAATGAGATGCTCTATGTCCATGTGTCCTGTCCCCAGGAAAGGCCAATGAGGGCATTTGGACATCACTACCTGTTCAGTTCAATCACCCGTGGATGATGGCCCACCATGGTCCAGCCTTCCAGGGGTCAGACTCAGGCCTCACAGAGTCCTTGTAATGTGACAAGAGCAGGGGCCTCCCAGGGGCTGCGTGTGTGGCAGAATTAACCACTGGCCAAAGGGCCAAGGCAGTCACAGGAGAGGGACCATGAGCCCGCTGTGGAGCTCAGGGCAGTGGGCCCTGCAGGAGAGGCAGGTAGTGGGGGGAGGTGATGAGCCTAAAAGCAAGGCAGCCACGTCTCCATGGCCCAACAAAGGATTTCTTGGAATACTTAAGAGAGAGAAAGTCGTCCACGAGTACGACAGAGGGCCCCCAGAAGAGATAGAGGGGATCCCCCCACTTTTGGGTCCAGAAGAAAAAGGCTGGGGTCCTGTCCTAAGTCTGGGCAGAGGGCAGTTCTGAACTAGTGGGCAAGAGGGGTGCTTTTCTCCCTCTGTGACACAGGCCACTGTACTTTGTACTATGTGGCCTCACTAACAGGACCGAGGGTGAGTAGGAGACCAAGGCAGCTCCCTCTCTATCGGGGGTGCTGTATCCTGAGCAGGAAGCAGGTGGCAAGAAGCAAAGCCAGAGGTGGGTGTGGGCTGAGAGCCCTGCTGTGCCTCCAAGAAACTGTCTCCAGGAGGCCAGCCACCTATTGACCCCCAGGAGCCCCATTTCCCTTCCAGTTGCCAGTTTCTGCGAGGACACTTGTATAGACTCTAAGAGCCTGAGCAGCAGATCTGGGAAGGCCCTTGGGATGCAGTGGTGTGGGCACTGCCTGGAGGACCAAGGATGGAGCCCAGCGCTTGGGGCTGGCCGCAGTGCAGTGCGGCTTGGAGGCAGGTCGGGGTGAGCTCAAAGTGGAGGTTGTGAGCTCATGATGCTCGAAGCTTGTTATTAATAACAACAGCAATTCCACCCATATGTAAGCTTCACACTGTTTCGTGTACTTTTTGCATCATTCTACCAGGTCTTACGTCAGCCCGGTGCACCAGCCACGGTAGGCAATTTATCTCCATTTCACAGTCGGGGAAATGGGCTTGAAGAGGTCAAGGACCTTTGAGACCAGAAGCTTGAATGAAACAGGAGACTAGCAATGTCCCCACCAATGCACTTTTCTCAAGACTGTCCACAGTCCCTTCTTGCACCCCTCTGTTCCTTCTCAGGGTACCATCTCTCCTTACCTTGGGGCTGGAAGGAGTGCTCCCTAGTCTCTGGCAGAGATGGGGGTCAAGCACTTCACCCACCTGAAGTCGGGGGTCAGAGCCCTTAGACCTGCATGGCAGCTACTTGCCACATGTGGGTACTGAACACCTAAAATATGGCTGCTCTGAGTTATAATGTACTGGAATTATAAAATAGAGTGAGTTTCAGAATTCTGTATACACAAAAAGAATACAAAACATTTCACTAACAATTTATACTGATTACACATTAAAACGATAATTTTGGGGGCAGGGGGAGACTGTTGCCAGGTCTGTGTCCCTGCACATTAAGATCAGGAGCATTTCAGAGGAGAGCTGGTCATAACCCTGGGCGAGGCCACCTCTGCTCTGTGCATCAAGTGTCCTTAGGAGCTGCCCTCAGACTGCAAAGCAGCCAAAGGGGTTCGGAGGCTCCTGGCAGCAGAGGCAGGCATCGCATGCGTGCAGGCGGCGGGCACGGCTATGGCGGACAGAGCCCTTGGCTCTGCCTGGTATTCTTTCATCTTAACTCAGAGCCGGCAGCTTATTTTCTGCATGGAATGAAGACATATCTCTCCGATCCAGAAAACAACATTTAGCATCTCATTCTTTTTGCGGGGCAGGGAGGTTTCATCAACAAAGCATTCATGTTGCAGATGGCCTGCCAGATGCCACGTTTCCCTCACGCTATCACCTTATAAGCAGATTCTGTCAGGTTCCAGGAGTAAAAGCTTAATTAACAAGTGGTGTGTACGATTATGTACTTAATTATCTACTGCTTTTATTTCTTTGTTTTTTCTTGTTTTGCAAAAGTTTGGTAACAATTGGAGACAACTGTTCCCTAACAATTTCTCTCTGTACGTCGTGTGTGTGTGTGTGTGTGTGTGTGTGTGTGTGTGAGAGAGAGAGAGAGAGAGAGAGATTGAGATTTGGAAACTGATGATGTAGTGAGTGGAAGTCTTTCTCTTTTCTCCCCTAGTCCACCACCTAGGACAGGCAAGCTCAACATGTGCCCCCCTAAGACTCAGTGACCCAAATCTCTGGGAGGTGGCCAGGCCTGTAAGCTTCTGGAGAGTTCCCTGTGGTACCAACCTGCACTCCAGCTGGGAACCCAATCCGGGCCTCCCTATCAGGACCATCCTCTTCTCATTTTCTCTCCATCTCTCCCTGCTGGTCCATCCTGGAGGACAATGGTGTGGCTGGACTAGGATGATGAAAAGACAGGAGGTGCCAGGGGAACAAGGGACGACCCTGCCTCAGGTTAGGGACCGTGGCAGCTTTAGGGAGCCAAGCACAGAAAGTGAGGTGGCCTGGAATGGAACACAAGAAGGATCAAATTGGAGGGAATTGGATGCGCTGAAGCCACACCCATGATTTGGGGCTAAGAAAGAAGTGATTGATTTTTGTTAATGGTTAAAATGATAATATTTTTGTTATGTGTATACTACTACAATTTATGTTTTAAAAGATTTTATTTATTTTTAGAGAGAGGGGACGGGAGGGAGAAAGAGAGAGAGAGAGAAACGTCAATGTGTGAGAAAAACATGGTCCATTGCCTCTGACACTCCCCCGTCTGGGGACCTGGTGCAACCCAGGCACGTGGCTGACTGGGAATCGAACCAGAGATCTTTCTGTTTACAGGCCCACACTCAGTTCACTGAGCCACACCAGTCATGGCAGAAAGGAGTGACTGATTTTTCCTAGAAGAGTCTCTGTGTACATCCCAAGTGACCTCAGGGGCAGGAAGCCATGTCTCCAGTGCAGACGTCACTTGTGAACATCAGTGCAGGGAGGGTCCTGTTTCAAGCAAACCTCCCTCAGAGTTTAAAACTCATGTATCAATACATGGTGACAGAAGTGGCCCCAGAGCTAATAGCGAAGTCTGAGAAATGGGGGAGCGGCCAATCTGGCTTCTCAGAGGGTTCGGGGCTGACTCAGGGCTCCTCATTAGAGGGACTGGGCCCCCGGGCCCCCTGGTCTCGAACATCCTCCCCACCTTGTCTGCCGAGTTATCCGGGGCTGGGCACAGTCAGGAGAGGCCTGGCTGGGTGCTTGCAGGAAGAGAGAAGACGCAGGAGCAGAATTACAGGATCGGGGGCTCAGGGCTCCCCTTTCCCTCCGCAACTCGAGGGGAAACCTTCCCTGAAACCAAGACAGACAAGGCCACACTCAGCCCCGCAGCCAGGAGCCCTTGGCTATGCCACCCCTCTGTCCCTCAGTTTCCCCGTCTGCAGCAAACAGCAGGGGTGGGATGAGTTCTTTCGACTCTTCTTGATCCACCATACGATTCTGTGTTCTATAGACACCCCCTTCTCCTACCTCTTAAAGGGGAGCCCGCCACAGCCCAGGAGGCCGTGTGCCGGGAAAAGAGGGGCAAAGGCCAGTCTGGGCCCCTGACCTTGTGGTACACTCAGACCCAGAACAGGGCTCGGCATGGGCTAAGTTCTCAGTAGGCATCTGGTAACTTAGCGAAAATGGAATAGACCTGTTGTGGCAACTTTGCCACACTTGTGGTTCCCTGTAAAGACAGCCATCCTGCCCCAGAGAGGGCCATAGTTCTGTGTCCCTGGTCTGGTCCGAGCTGACTAGGGCCGCCCTTTGAGACAGTCAGCTTGAGATGTGGCCTGGGGTGAAGAGATGAAACAAGGCAAACGGATTCTGCTCCTCAGAAAGTTTATCTGGGAGCACTGGGCATCGAGGAGGGTCGAAGCTGAAGGGAATCACTGGGAGGAAGAGGGGTAACGAAGAGCGTGAATAAGTGACAATGACGAGGGAGCAGGAACCAGGTGGGAGCAGCCGTCCAGAGAGGACACACCCCCCGGACCCGGCACAGAGGCCTGGCTCAGCCCCAGAGACCCTCCTCTCTACTTCCGCTGCCTTAGTGCCCCTGGCCACCCCTGCGAATCTGTGTAACCACCCCTGCGATAACCACGACCCAGAAGTCCGGATCTGACTAGCCTCAAAGGCAGAACAATAATTTGGGGACAAGTGAGGGGGCCATTCATCCAAGCTGGGATTCAGGGAGAAGTTTGAGAATTACATGCGGGGCCCCAGAAGGAGGCTGAACAGATAATCACAGGTCCAACTTCCCCTGCTGGGGTGGGGGTTGGGGTGGGTGAGGGAGCTGCCAGAGGAGGTGGGATGGTGATGGGGGAGGGAAAGGACGATCGAGAACTCCATCCCCACACACGGATGACCAGGTGTTTTGAGCGTTTGCTGAAAAAGGAACACTGTGCAGCCGGCCTGGGGACGCTCCCTCCTGGTGGGACCCTAATGGAACAACCACCCAGCCTTTCACCTGAGCAGAAAAAATCCTTTCAAATGTGGGTTTTTCTAGGGTTAAGGGAGTGTGTACCAGGTGCCCCACCCGGAGAACGAGATGTGCCCTTTGGCCCTCGGGAACTTGTCCCGGACACACACGTTCTAGACCTGCAGGCTCTCAGCCCTCAAAAAATAATGTTTTTAACTGTCCAACCACGTTTCTGATTCAAATAAACCTGGAATGCTTGGCGAACTATCTTTTACATTAAAATGCATTTTTTTCATTTAACCTCCCTTTTATTAATGGCATTTAACCTCCCTTTTATTTATCAAATTTGTAATGTTCTTAATCATAAAAAAAAAACCTCCACCAGGTGTGGGGACCTGGTGTGGCATCAGGCTGTAGACTGGGAACATGCCCCCCACTGCTCTTAGTGTAGGTGATCATGGCGTTCTTAGTCATGATGTCACACTGGGTACCGGGGATCAGAGCAGAGAGGAAGCCTCAGTTCTAGCTCACTTGTGTGGATGCTGGTCATGAGCAATACTCTGACCTTACGAGTATCCAAGCTATGGTCTTTCCTATCAGCCAGCCTCCAGCCTTTGTCACAGACCGGAGGCACTGAGCCACCTATACGGCCACCGGCCCTACAGCCAGCACCAATGAGTAACAGTCAACACAGGTAACCACGCTGTTCACTCAGCTTTTATTAGTACAGCTTCAACCCAGATCTATAATAACCCAGTAATAACAATCACTCAGAAACAGCAATAACATCACACAAGAGAATGGGGGGATAACGAACCCAAGTCCCAAGAGTCCAGGTCAGGTCCAGGTCCAGGAGGCAGCTGGTCGGCGTCTCCAACGGCAGAGTCTAGAGCAGCTGCAGAGGCAGCAAGCGCGAAGTCGGTCGAAGCAGCGGAGCATCTCTGCCATCTCAGCTGCTCCCGGCCGTGTCGCTGCCTGGTCGAGGCTTTGCTCTCATACTCTCGTATGGCGTGGTGTTGCATCAGCCTTTGGTGAACACATGTTGTTTCGTGCCACCTCGATGAGCACATGTTGCTTATGTTGCTCTACTGCACGTGGTCTGAGACGGTGGCCTCACCCTTCAGAGAAGCAGGTGTTGTCTGCCACGTTGTACTGTGCGTGCTCAGGGGGTGCACCATCCCTCTGAGTCATTGCTCACCTGCGCATCCTTTCAACATGGCTTCTTAATTGACAGGACTGAGCCATCCTAGTTCAGTCCTGCTTTCCACAGAGCTTGTGTGCCACCGACCTGGGACCTCTCCAGTCTACAGGGGCCAACCTGTCCTCCACATCAGCCTTGCTGCACCCGTAAGCCTCAGACTCTGAAGCAGACAGGGAGTTGAGGGCCCTAGGAGGGGAGTCCCACAGGCAGTGCAACATCTGTTTAGCTCCCCAGAAGTGATCAGTATGTGGGGGATGCTGTCTGAGGCTCCCCCACACAATGCTCCTGAGGGTGAGCATGAGGAAGCCTCCAGAGGCAGGAGCCAGCTTTTGCAGGGGCTCGATACAGTGCCACACGCAGCTCAATAGTCGAAAGTTCCTGGCCTGGGGATGTGGTCGCCCTTTCTGCTGCACCTGAGATGTCCTCACCAGTCATGCGGGGAGAGTGATGAAGGGCCTCCTCCTCAGGTGAAGCCGGAGTCACCAGAACCTGTGAGCCACGAGGGGGACCAGGGCCTTCCCCAGCTGGAGCTGGAGCCAGAGCCCAGACCTGGGTGGATGTTGGACAGGGGCTGCAGCCCAGCACACTGCCTCCCAAGCCAACTCACCTTTTCCCACCCTCAGATTACCAGGACAAGGAGGAGGAGGAGGGTACAGTGGGGCTGAGTGGCAGGGTCAGAGACAGGAGAAGATGCCTTGACAGCTGTTCTTCCGGAACCATGCCAGGGGAGCCAGGGCTGGAAGGGCCAGTGGAGGACGCCAGCTCTGCTGTGTCTGGGCCCTGTTTATCTCTGCCCACCAGCTGCCCTGAGGGTCCTGCCCCCACACCCTCCTACTCGAAGAGTCTGGCTCTTCAGAGCCAGCAGATCTGGAGGGCTCTGAAGAGAGGAGAAGGCCCTGAGGCTTCTGAGGCCCAGAGCCAGGAACCAGCAGGAGAAGAGCCTGGGCCCCTGCCGGGCAGCTCCCAACGGCCTGACCTGTGGGCCTTGGAGGAAGATGCCTTGAACCCTTTCTTGTCTCAGGGGAGCCGAAATTCCCCCCAGCCTCCTGTCCACATCCCTTCATAGTCCAGGGAGTCTTCCATCCACTTTGGACCAGAGAGCCGCCTCCCCCCTCCTCCAGAGCCTGCCTTCCACCACCCTTTCTCCGTCTCTGGGCCTGCCACAGCCATAGAGGTTGGGGGACAGTTCTCCATGCTCTCTTGACCCCTGGGCAGCAGGAAAGCTGGTGGCATTTCTCCTTGTCGATCTGTCTGCACTGACACCCAATCTGCTGTGTCTCTCTGTCCTTCATGGCCCACACCTTGTGGCCATTTGGCTCTCTGGTCAAACGGGTTCTCTGGCACCCCACTTTTGCCCTTCCCACTACCCACCAGCAAAGCTGTGTGGTGGGACTTTAGACTCCCTCCCCCCAGAGGTCATATGACCTCCCTTTGGAATGCTGCAAATCTGGCCCATCACCTGTTTTTGTATAGTCTGTGAGCTAAGAATGGTTTCTTACTTTTAAATGAGTGAAAAAGAATAGCTGGATAGGACAAGGGTCTCATAGTCTGGATGGCTCTTACTAAATGTTAATTTTGGTAACTGGGAAAATGCAGCACAGTATTTTGCAGATGCAGCAGTAAACACGATGAGCTAACGGGAACCCAACAGGGTGAAACTAGCCAACCGCAAAGAAGAAATCAACGTGTAATTGACCAAATCATGTACATAAGTAATGGCTAAGCCCCCCTTCCAGGAGACAGAGCTTTGGGTGCGAATCTCCCATTTGTGCTGCAAGTATGAAAAATTACTTGGCCACCACCACAACTCATGTATAATACAGCACCTCAAGTGGTGCACCCCCTGAGTACAGAACCATGATAAACTAAAAAACATTTTGTAATGTAGAAATGACATGAAAGGAGAATCTCATTGTTTATAAGTTTAACGGGCACGTAGCCGCGCATGTTCAGTTAGGCATTGTGTTAAGACAGCTTTTGCACCACCGTCAGCAGAGCCGGGTGGTTCCGACAAACTGTGCAGCCTGCAAACTCAGATATTTGCTGTCCTGCCCTTTTCACAGCAAGTGTGCCTTCCTGGGCCTAGAGCCCCACAGCCTGCAGGGCCAGGGCTGGGAGTCCTGTGCAGGCTCCGCCACTCACTGGCTGAGAGTGATTAGGTCACCGCTTGAGGGACGGGTGTTTTCCACCATTAAGTCACACCTCCCAGCAGGATCCATTTGAGAATTGCATGAGCTGGGCTTGAGGGCATCTGGCATCAGTGGACACAGAATGGCACCTTTGGGAGGCTCACACAGCAACTCCCAAAAACAGCCTCTAAGAAGTAAGGGCACTCCTAAGCAGGTATGGCACATTTCATGCTAGAGAAGGCAAGCCACCAAACCACGATGGGGCCAGGCTGGCAAGTGGACAGAGTCATAGCAGCTTGTCCTAAGAGGCACAGTAACAGATAAAGGCCTTGGGCTGGGGAGGAGACCCTGCCAGCTTGGTTTGGCTACTGCCTGTCTGAGGGGTGAAGGGAGGAAAAGAGCATGGACTGTGTGGTCCAAAGAGCTCTGAACAGGTGGTCCCTGGGGATCTCAGCAAGCCCTCCCCACCCCCTCTGCAGCCTTCCTAGGACTCTGCTCGGTTGGAATGATGGGGATGAACTCGGAGCACCCCCCCCAACACACACACCCCGAGGTCTCCTGATGAGCAACCGCCCAGCACTCTCCCCCTGGCTGGCATCTCTCTACCCCTCCCAGGCATCCGTTACCCCTAACCACCTGCCCCCAGGGCAGGGCCATCTGTGCAGCTGTGCCCTGGGGCCCAGCAGCTAGCAGAGCTTGCCCAACCTGGGCCATTGAATCCCTCCCTCTGGCCTCCCACAGTGGCTTTATTAATTGTTTATATTGAAGTCTGTTAATTGGCAATAACCAGCATGCTGAAGTGTCTTTTAATCACCCCGTCTCAGGGCCCCCAGGCTGTGAAGTATTGGTGGATTCAATAAAGTGAGAAAGAATTAGCATGCATACCCCCCACCCCATCCTCTTCATTATCGGTTAGATAAACTGCCAACACCTGTTAGGCAAATGAAGTAGGAAAGAAAACCCAGCCCTCCTCCTGGTCCTGGCAGGAACCTCCCTGGGTAAGGTGAGGTGCAAGCTAGACCACACGGGGCATTGCACCCCGCCCCCCAGAGGCACCCACAGCTGTATACAGACCCATAGACTCAGCTCCTGCACTGTCCTAGAGCGCACCTGTTCAATCGATAGGTACTTCTTGAGCCCCTATTGTGTGCCAAGCGCAGTGCTCCCTGGGAACAGGACGACAATCTGTCACAGCCTTGAGGAGACTGCAGTCCAGGAGGGAAACAGACCAGTAGCCAGTTGCCAAACAGTAACATTAGGGCGAAGGCAGAGGCCTCTGTGGTGGGGTGCCATGGGGCCTAGGGACAAGGGCTCTTCTTGAAATTCAGGGTGGGGAGTCAGAGAAGGCCCTGTGGTCCATACAGCTTCACACCTTCCCGGTCGCATAGCACAGGTACACGTGTGAGCCCCACTCAACCCTCTAAGGCACCTCGGGTGTCCCATCTCTGTCCTCGGTGCAGCTCTGTCACACCCGCACTCCTGTGGCTACTGAGGCATCTGTTACTGGGCTTGGAGACAGGGCAGCGAGGGGAGCTTTGTAAACAGGCAGGGTCTGGAGCTAGGGCTGCTGCCTGGGTGGGAGGGACTTCAGTGGGAACTGTGGCCACTGGGTGGTCAGTAGGTGGGTCCTAGCACCTTGTCCTGAACAACATTCAGTGGCTCCCCACTGCCAGAGTCTACCATATCTGATCAGGGTCTGTCTTTCCAGCCTGAATCTCTTCCTGGGGCCAGTGCTCCCACCTGCCTCCTGTCACACACACCCCATGCTCTTGGCATGAGGCAGGGCAGGGCTGGGCAGCTGCTTCCAGGCAGCCTCTCCACCTGCCCAAATGCCTCCTGTCCATTGTGTGAGGCCCTGCTTGGTTTCCTTTCACAGTGGAGGGGGCACTGGGGCCAGTGGTGGGGAAAAAAGTGGACGGGATGGGGTCTGTCCCTTTCTCTGCCCTTAGATTGGGTTTCAACCTCATAGGAGAGAGAGTGAGGGCCAGATGGTGAAGGAGCTGCTTCTGTGAGAGGCCTGAGGGTGTCTAGATGTGGGACGAGTCGCTTGGCCCAGAGCAGGGAAGGGACCACTTTCCTTCTCTATGTGGAGAATGTCCGTGTCTTGCTGAGGGTGCCACTGAGTTGTCCCGTGTTGAGGGCGTAGCCCAAAGCTTCCAGGATATGAGAAGGTGCTGTGGGCAGCTGGCGTGGGGCACCAATTTGGGAGTCTCCCTGGGGAGGGACCTCTGTAAGAAGCTGATAGATCTCATGGACCCATTTGGACAGATAAACCAAGAGTTTAAAGTTGATGTGACTTCTGGTCAAGATGGCGGCATAAGCAAACATGGTTCACCTCCTTGTACAACCACATCAAAATTACAACTAAACTATAGAACAACCATCAGCCAGAACTGTCAGAAATCAAGCTGAATGGAAGTCTGACAACTATGGAATTAAAGAAACTGCATCCATTCAGTCTGGTAGGAGGGGCGGAAGAAACTTCTGGAGTCCCAAGCAGTTCCTCTTAAAGAACCCACACACGGACTTACTCCGTCTATCTCTCTGAGCTCCAGCACTGGGGTAGCAGCTTGAAAGGAACCAGTGGCATACAGGGAGGAACTGAAGTGTCTGGCATCCAGGCAAAAGCTGGGGGACAGCTCTCTCCCAAACAGAAAGTTGGGCAGAGGCCATTGTCCCTTTTCTGAACCCTCTCCCTACAGAGCCACAGAGCCTGCAGGCAGGTGCCATATCTGAGACTTCCTCAACCTGGCTAACACTGTTTGCCCTGCCCTGGAGATCCCCTGAGACTCTGTCCCACCCAACTTATGAGCCTACCCAAATTGTTAACAGTGGCTTTTCCATATGAATGGCTGGTCTTGGTTCAGGCTTCATAACTTCCTAAATCCTCTCAAACAAGCAACAGCCAGTCTCAGCAAGCTCCCAGCACCTGTACCTCTTGCTAAGTGGCCCCATGCCTGGCACTAGCAGCAGCCAGCCTAGATTTACAGCTTGGCTTTGCCTGGGAATCTCCAAGCCCAGCACAAGTAGCAGCCATCTCAGATTCCTTTAAAGCTCATGCACAGTGACCCTGGGAAAAACACAAGTGGGGCTTACCTTGGTCTGTATCAACCAGGAAACCCCAGAGCCTGCACACCCAGTGGACAGCTATAGACCAGGTTGCAGTGCCACCACCCTGCCCCTGCACAGCTGATCCTCCACAGTGGACGGAGGATGGTGGTCAGTGATCACAGCTAGTCCTTGAAGCTGACTGGCCTAGGTAAATCCCTCCCATTGACCTGCCAATAGCAATCAAGGCTCAACTAAACAAGGAGGGTGTATTCAGCCCACACGAAGGGTGCGTCTCGAGTAACCAGCTTGGGTGAGAGGGGAGGCTGTGCCACTGGACCCTACAGGACACCTACTATATTAGGCCCTACTACCAAGATAGGGAGTCATAACAGCTTTACCTAATTTATAAAAACAAATACAGGAGGGCTGCCAAAATAAGGAGACAAAGAAACATGGCCCAAATGAAAGAACCAATCAAAACTCCAGAAAAAGAGCTAAACGAAATGGAGATAAGCAATCTATCAGATGCAGAGTTCAACACACTGGTTATAAAGATGCTCAAGGAACTTAGTAAGGACCTCAACAGCATAAAAGATCCAGTAAGAAAGGAAGACTACACTAATTGAAATAAAGAACAATTTATAGGGAAACAACAGTAGAGTAGATCAAGCTGAGAATCAAATCAATGGTACGGAAGCAAAAAACAACCAATCAGAACAACAAGACAAAATAAGAATCCAAAAAGTGAGGATAGTATAAGCAGCCTCTGGGGACAACTTCAAGTGATCCAACATGTGCATCATAGGGATGCCAGAAGGAGAAGAGAAAGAGCAAGAAATTGGAAATCTACTTGAGAAAATAATGAAAAGAAAACTTCCCTGATTTGGTGAAGGAAATAGACATGCAATTCTAGGAAGCACAGAGAGTTGCAAACAAGATGGATGCAAGAGGTCCACTCCAAGACACATCACAATAAAAATGCCAAAGGTTAAAGATAAAGAGAGAATTCTAAAAGCATCAAGAGAGAAGCAGATCGTTACCTACAGGGGAGTTCCCATAAGACTGTCAGCTGATTTTTCAAAAAAAACTTTGCAAGCTAGAAAGGATTGGTAAGAAATATTGAAAGTAGCCCTGCCTGGCATAGCTCAGTGGATTGAGCGTGGGCTGCGAACTGAAGCATCGCAGGTTCGATTCCCAGTCAGGGCACATACCTGGGTTGCAGGCCATGGCCCCCAGCAACCGCACATTGATGTTTCTCTCTTTCTCTCTCCCTTCCCTCTCTAAAAATAAATAAATAAAATCTTTTTTTTTAAGATGCAACCTAGGCATGTGCCCCGACTGGGAATCGAACCTGCGATGCCTGGTTCGCAGCCCGCGCTCAATCCACTGAGCTACACCAGCCAGGGCAATAAATAAAATCTTTAAAAAAAAAAGAAAGAAATATTCAAAGTCATGAGAAGCAGGGACCTACAGCCAAGACTGTTCTATTCAGCAAAGATATCATACAGAATCAAAGGGCAGATTAAGAGCTTCCCAGACCAAACAAAAAACAAAAACTAAACTAGAGGAGTTCATCATCACCAAACCATTATTATATGAAATATTAAAGGGACTTATTTAAGAAAAAGAAGATAAAAACTATGAACAGTAAAATGGCCATAAATACATATCTATCAACAATGAAATCTAAATAACAAACTAAGCAAACAAGAAGAACAGAGACAGAATCATGGATACAGAGAACATTTTAATGGTTGCCAGATGGGAGGGAGGTGTGTGGGAACGGGTGAAGAGGTGAGGGAATAAAAAGTACAAATAGGCAGTTACAAAATAGCTTTGGGGATGTAAAGTACAGTATAGGAAATGGAGCAGCCAAAGTTATGCACGTGACCCATGGACATGAACAATGATGTAGGGATTGCTTGTGGGAGTGGGAAGTGCTAGCTGGAGGGGACAAAGAGGAAAAAATTGGGACAACTGTAACAGCATAATTAATAAAATATGATTAAAAAAATAAAGTTGAGACCATATTTGTACCAGGAAGTTGCCACAGCGACTGGACTCCTTCTGTGTCATAACTGTGCACAGACCCGCCTCCTCTTCCTGGCTGTGAGCTCCTTCAGGACAACACTGGGTTTTATTTGTCCCCGTGTGCTGGGCCAGGGTCTAGCACCAAGGGGCGTCTGACAGAAATGGTTCCACAGCTCGTCTCTGTCACCCTGGCCCTGAGCAGAGTCGGAGCCGACATTGACCTCTGGGCCTTGGGGCCTGGCCAGGCCCTTTCCCTGAACAGCCCTGCTCCCAGGAGGCCTGTGATCTCCCTCCCTGTCTCGGCTCCTCAGGTGACCTCCTGTAGCCCCAGCAAGTTGGGGGATTACTGCACACTTGACCCAGGCACCTGGGAGGAAGGACAGAGGAGAGGCTGGGCTATCCCTCGGACACACCCCTTTTCATGAGGGTGGCTCTGGGCTGGCCAGCCGGCAGCTCTGCACATCCAGGGTTCACGCCCTGGGCACCTCCGATAAGTGAGTGACCAGACCCCAGTCAGGCACTTCCTCTGGTTTCCTCACTGGTCCAACTAGCACCATAAACCTGACCTTGCAATGTCCCCTCGGAGAACTGCTGGCTCCCCACCGCCTATGGAATGGGAGCCCAGTGTCTCCTGAGGGCGTGAAGACCTGGGGGCCAGGCCCAGCTGCCTTTCCAGCCTGTTCCCACCTTCCTGCACTAGGCCCCCACATTCCAGTCCCGGGGAATTCTGGCTGTTTCCTGAAGGTACTGCTCTTCCTTACTTGTTTTTGCTTTCTCCTCAGTCTACAATAGCAATTTTCAACTGGTGTGCCACAAGAATTTTTAAAACATGGAATACCTGACTACTCAGGGGCACTGACCTCTTTTTTCTTAGATTGTCAAATTAAAGAATGGCAACAGCCAACACAACAATAGCCATCCAGTGTGAATGAATCAAAATTACACTTGTTTTTTTGTTAGAAAAATATATTGTTGGGGGTGCTGCAGAATTTTAGTAATTAGTTTATGTTAAAGGGTTGAAAATTGCTGGTCTAGAATGTTCTTTCTGTCTAGCAAAATTCTTCTCATCTGTTAAGACAACTCTTGGACTTTCCTCTCATACCCTGTACACATACATGCCCTGTACACATACGTACCCTGTACACTCTCCATTTATGACACTCCCTACCTGTCATCGTCCCCATTACATTGAGAACCTCTGGAGGAGCCTTGTCTCATTAGCTCTGCATCCCCAAGACACGCACAGAACAGGTGCAGGATACCTGTTAGCCAAAGGGGTGAGGTAGGACCAGGTGGTCTCCGACCCTGTGCTCCAGCTACAGAATCCTGATGATGGTGGTCTTCATGCATATCTGGGAAGAGGTGGGAAGCGGCATTCCAGGGATAGGGAGTGAGGGAAGCTGTGTCCTTGGGGGATGGCCTCAGGCCTTGGAGCTCTAATATAAACCCAGGGCCCCACTGCCCCAAGGCCTTCTTATTGGGTCTAATATGACAGTCACTGGATTAGAATGTGAATTCAATAGAATCATATTTGACCAGGAGTAATAGAGACAAAATATCACTAAATTAAGCAAGATAAAAGTGTATTCCTCTCTTGGGTAAAGTGGTTCAGGAATTATGCAGCAGCGCTGTTCTAAGTCCTCAGGACTTTTTTTTTTTCCTTATTACTCTGCTATACATGGTCTTTATTCCAGGGTCGCCTCATAGTCCAAGGCAGCTGCTGTAGCTTCAGCCATTTCATCCTCATTCCATCAGCAGAAAGGAAGAGGGATGAATAAGAAGAGGCAAAGTGTATATGCCAGTTGTCTTTAAGCAAAATTCTTAAAATCTTAGTTATATGACCACTTCTAGCTGCAAGGGAAATGTCTTTACACTCCAGACAGACTACTGGAAGAAGGGATGGACAGATACTGGGGTAGGAGTAGCAGATTTTTCCCGGGGGTCAGCTTCTGATTCAGTGTGCTCTCCCCTCTCGCCTGCTCCCAGCCGAATCTCCCGGAGGCACCTGGGATGGGAGTTTGTCTTTGTCTAGCTCTCCTGGCCCCTCTGCACGTGACCCGGGGGGGAGATAGTGCCAGTCTGCCTGCCCTGGGAGCCCCTGGCCCAGGGTGGGGTGAGCTCATGAGGACCACTGGGCCCAGCGGCCAACCAGTCAGAGGGCAGCCTCTCAGGCCCTGCCTGCCCTCTCCCCACATCCCGGTCTCCAGGTGCTGGTGCTCAGCCCCAGGGGGACAGCTCCTGGTGAGAGCAGGATTACCACCTGCCTTTATTTTCAATTGTCAGTATTTATTAAATACTAGGGCACTCAACACCGGGCTGGGTGCTGGAGTGCAAAGGAGCTTGAGAAGTCTGCAGGTGAGTCGGTGGGAGGCGTGCACAGGTCACTGCAGAGACCAAGGAGGACACAGTGGGGCTCACCACTGGCCCTGCAGGTCCTGGGCGAGTTGCCCCTCCCACCCCTCCACGCAGAGGTAAAGTTCAGGAATGCCAGGGTGAACACGCCTTCCCCTATTCAATGCCTTTAATTCATTTCTAAAAACCCTGCCCCTGAATGAAGTGTTATAAAATAAAAAAAATTAAAAATTATTTTTATGAAAAATTTACAGTGTGTTCTATTCCATTCCAAGGCACTGAATTTCTCATAGATAAAAAAAAAAAATACACACAAAAAAACACAAAACCATAGCAATTGAACAAGGAAAACAAGTTTATGTAAACAATAAACAATGACCTGAAATTAATTCAGTACTGTGGTTTGTACTAAAAGGTAATCTGATGAAGTTTATCTGTCCTGCAGAAGAGGGGCAGTGCCCTGCCCTCGGGGAGAAGGCTGGGGGGGCATCTCTGAGGACTGACTCACAGACAGTGCCTTTTAGGGCTCCTGGTGATCTTGCACAGAAAAATAAAGTTATAGCAGAGAAAAATAACACGAGGGTGAAGAAAAGGCTCGCAGAGAGCCCTTCTGAATGTGTGAACACTGCTACACACACAGGCAGCAGCCCAGGGAGCCGTGGAAGGTGCCGCCTCTCCTGCACGGCCTGCCTGGTCCACGATAACAAAGCAAAGCAGTGAGGTCCTTGCAGACGCGGCACGAGACTCAGACGCATTCCACGCAGCAATCTCTGCCCAGAGACGGCAGAGTCCAGGAAACAGATGGCGAGCGTGTCTTCGTCTGAAACCGTAATGCAGAAATATCTCTTTGTAGAGTGTATTTAATTAGTGAGCTTTGGGGCAGAATGTTTGTACAGGCAGGCCCCATTTTATTGCGCCTCGCTTAATCATGCTTCACAGATGTTGCATTTTTTACAAATGGAATGCTAAACTCTCCACCAGCAAAAAGATTGCTGCTCACTCACTGCCACGGTCTGGAAGCACACCCACAGTGTCTCCGAGGTGAGGCAGGCTAGTAAGCCAGGACAAGTGCAGTGGGGAAACCAAGACAGATGGTTAAATGGCCAAGCAGTTTACAGCCATCTAGTAAATCGCAAAATCCTATCTTCCCGAACCAAGGACACTTAAGAGTAAATGGTTTACACTTCTCCTCCCCAACCAGAAGGTAAATGGCTTAAATCACCCTACTCAGGGAGATTGATGGCAGAAATCCAATTAGTGCCATTTGCCAGCCACACCCAAGGACAGATGAAGTCAAGGGAATCAATCTCATTTTGGTGCATCAGCATAAAGCTGATGACTGTTTCATTGGGTCCTCCCCTAAGACCTCCACTAAACTCCCAGCCTTTGGAACCCTCAAGAAGAAGGCCCTGGTGGGTGGCTCTGTTTGTTGGAGTGTCGACCCGTACACTGAGATGTGGGTTCTAGTCCCAGTCAGGGCGTGTGCTTAGGTTTCAGGTTCCGTTCCTGGTCGGGTGCATACGGCAGGCAACCAGTCAGTGTTCCTCTCTCGCAATGCTTCTCTCTCTCTCTTTCTTCACTCCCTCTGAAATCAGTAACATACCCTTGGGTGGGGATTTTAAAAAAGCTAAAAAAAAACCCACCCCATCAAGAGGAAGGACCCAGGGCACATCCTCCCTCCCAGGAGCACACCCAGGCCTTTCTTCCCCAGGTGCCCTGAGACCTGCACCCAGGGGAGCACCGGGCAGGGGCAGCTGCCCTGGGCTGGCCCCCTGACCCTGTCCCCAAGGCCCCTCTTCTGTGAGAACCTGGGTTCTCCTGTTGCTTCTTCTGTCCTAGGCCCCTCCTGTTGCACCGTCCCCCACTTTCATGAACGTGGCCTTAAAGTCACCCGGACTCGGGTTGCGAAGACTTTCCTGCACGAAGTCATGCACCCACAGACTCCAGGCCCTGCTGGGCCCCGTTTCCTTTCCGGAAACATAGGTGGGTCTGTATAACAAGGGAGGTGGTAGGAGGGTTGGGGGGCTTGCCGTCTGAAAAGCTGTGTAAAAGCCAGTAGGGTAAGTCTCCAACTGCAGGGCCTGAGGCCAAGGCTGTGTTTTCCCAGGACTTGGTTCCCAGGGCTCTTGTCAGTAGACAGCCCCGGGTGCCCACTGTAGAGCGGCAGCTTGAAGGAAGAGCCAACCCTTGGGCTGGTGAAGGGTGCACGCCGAGAACTCTGGAGAAACAGGGCTGGAGCTGAAGCTCTTAGGTTTTCCCCACTGCCCTCCGTCCAGAGGCCACAGCTCCCTCCCCTCCTCACAGCTAGCTAGCAGAGGCCCCAGGAGAGGAAAAATTCCATGAACGTGGTTGGAATATGACAGTTTATAAGATTCAACCTAAAATATAGGACTATGATTCTATAATCAAACCTGGTTCTTCTCCCCTCCACTGTCCTCTGCACAAAGCCTTCAGTTTGGGAGGGCCCAGGGTCCATTTCCCTCACTTTACGGCAATAAAACCCCCCATTTCCTTTGGAGTACTGCCCTTCCCCCAACCTTGGTTATGCTGCTTGGACAGGACTGGCTCCCCTCAGCTCCAGGGGCGGGGCCTGGAGGTCTGCAGCCCATCAGTGAAGCTCCCCAGCCACAAGAATTGGTGTACAAATGGGCACATGATTCAGTTCAAGCCAGTGAGACAAAAGGATGCTGGGGAGTTCTGGGAAAGGAGCCCACTGTGTTCCCAAGACTTGCCAGCAGAGTTGTGTTCGCTGCCACCAGACTTGAAGGAGGCAGCCTGTGTAACACAGGGAATGCTGACACCCATCCTGTGGGGGCAGAGAGGACAATGTTAGAATAAGGTTTCTACCATGGAAAGCGGAGAGGACAGGCAGGAACAAGGTCCCCAGTGATAGCAAAGGGCTGCTGGATCTAGCTTCACCTGAAGCTGTTAATTTTGCTTATTTTAAAACTATGTGAGCCTTTCTACTGTTTAATGCAGTGATTTCTGTTATTTGTGACTAAGTATTCCTTCCTGATACTGCAGGTCTCTGCTGCAGAGTTTTAAGGCTCATTCTCATTCTCATGTGGAAGCTGAGCTCTGACACGGGTTATGCACGGGGTTACTGAAGACGGAGTGCTGCTGGCCGCACACGCTGTAGGGCCAGGGGACCAATGGCATCTGATTCATGATGGACATCTCAGGCTGCCACCTGCCTGGTGACTGAGGGTCACATGTTCAGTGTTTCTAGAGCCCATGGCAAGAACCTGTTTCCTCAAAGGAGAAGAGTTACTTATTCAAAAGCACTAAGACTCCATTGGGACTTCCCCACCGGGGGTTGCTGCAGTGGCCCACGCAGCACTGTGTTGCTGCATCACAGCCAGATGCTCGGAGCGCCACTGAACAGGAGCTGAGGGCTGAGGGGCCTGCACCGTGCAGGACCCGCAAAGCTGGATGTCAGACGGGTTGACCTTGAGGCTGCTTTTGAAATCCAAAGAAGGCCGTGGAGCACTGTGCCTCCTTTTCAGAGGTGAGAGGGTTCGAGCTGCAACACATTCCCCTTCACTCTGAAGAGTATTCCAAATCACTCCAGATCATGGACCTGTGGGATCCCCACTGAGGTGGCAGGTCCTGAATTATGTCACCCACGAGAACCTCAATTTTCTCTCAGGAACTTGAGAAGCAACTCCTGGAGGGGGTAAGGTCCCACTGACATAGTGCAGAGTGAATTCAGGAGGGAACTGCATTCTCCCAGATTCCAGAAGTGCCTCTCCTACCTGCAGACCACGTGGCACTCCTGTCCCCAGGAGTCAGAGTTAGCTGGTACTCATTTAGTGTCCCCTCCACCTCACCTGTGCTCAGCACTCCAGGTAAAGGTCGGCAGCTGGACGGAAGGCTCACCGTGTCCTCTGTTCACTGCTCACTGAAACAGGGCCTGGTCAGAAGCCCTGCCCAGCGCTGCATTTGTGAGGGTTTCAGCTGTAGGTTCTAGTGAGGCCTCAGCAGGCTGCCGGCTCACTCTGCCCCTGGGGACCCTGGATCACTTACCCACATGCAGGGATCTCTGCCCCCGGAAGATGACTGGAGCGCCATCCCCCAATTTTCACATGCCCTCACCTGTGCGGGGCTCCTCCCACCCACTCCAAGGTTACAAATCCCATCCAACAGCAGCCCTTCTGCCGAAACTCCTGGGGACCACGGCTGAG
Organism: Tonatia bakeri; assembly: GCA_004024845.1. Taxonomy (NCBI): domain Eukaryota; kingdom Metazoa; phylum Chordata; class Mammalia; order Chiroptera; family Phyllostomidae; genus Tonatia; species Tonatia bakeri. Next base: position 20,632 of record PVIA01007023.1, read on the forward strand.
CCCACTGTGAAGAGCTGGGAGGTGCTGCTTACTGAGCAGTTTGATTGTTGCTGCGTGTTTCACGTGCGGCCATGGGAATGTGCTTTGCCCAGTGCAGTGCATGTAATTGGCCGTGGCCCCCCCTGCCGCACTCTGCGTTCTCCCCTGGGGGTGTGTCCAGGCCGCATTTCCCCAGCCGTACCCAGCCTGACTGGGCCGGTAGGGATAACCAGGCAGCCTGTTCTGCGAGACGAGGGGTTCCTCTTACCGGTGGCTTTGGCTCCATCAGCCTTGCTGCAGTCTGGGACTCTTACTTCCTGCCCTGCCTCCCCCCCCCCCCCCCGCCCATCCTTCCCATCGGTCAGACTGCACGGTGAAGTGATGGCCCTTCCCACCCCTCCACCTCCCTCCACCGTTTTCCCTCCTGGATGTTTTCTAATCCTTCTTCGATGTCTAGTTCCCAGAGGATTCAAACTCACATATTTCATACCTTAAGTGGATAAGAGGTTCACAAATGTTTGTTATATTATTCTTATTCTTTAAAAAAAAAAGATTTTATTTATTTATTTTCAGAGAAAGAGGGAAGGAGGGAGGAAGAAGGGAGAGGAACATCGATGTGTGAGAGAAACATCATCAGTTGCCTCTTGCATGCCCCCCAACTGGGGGCCTGGCCCACAACCCAGGCATGTGCCCTGACTGGGAATCGAACCAGCGACCTTTCGGTTTGCAGACCAGCACTCAATCCGCTGAGCCGCACCAGCCGGGGCAATTCCATTATTATTTATACCTCGTGGATACTTGATATATGGCACCAGTTTCTGATTGAAGGAGTTAAGGTTGGGATCCTCACTGACAGCATCCTCGTGGGGGTAGGAAGGCAGAGGGCCGTGGACCTGACGGATCCGTTCAGCATTCCCATCTCTGGGAGTTTTACTTTCCTCCCTCTAATTATGCCAGGGATTTTCTGGTCCTTTTAAGCCAATTAGTGTGGATCGTCATTTGGTCCAGATTCTCATTAGTGACTTCTGCAAAATGTCGGAACTCCTGCCAGCAGCCCGAGAGAGCACCCAGCACCCTGACTGCGACATTTCTGGGAGACGCTCACATCAACAAACAACCCCATCCACACTTCCGCCCCTCCCAGCCTGGTCAGGGCACCCTCAAAACCCATTACACACGCATTCCTTGTACCCTGGAAATATAGACTAGTAAATTCCCACAATTCTTTCTGGGTATCACCCTCTTCTACCCTGGTCCTGCATTGTGTCATCCAGGAGAAACACTGAGGGGGCGGGTCAGTAAGCTACTTAGGGACTGAGTGTCGTTCAAGTCCTCTGCAACCCTCCCAGATACTGCCATTCCGACAGGGTACTACTGTTGTCCGACAATGCCCTCCCTTCGCAGAAGGGACCCGGTGAGGCTGTGGCTTCAACTGACCCTGTAACTCAGGAAGTGCAAACTCAGCCTCTAAGTTCAGTCTTAGCAACTTCAGCTCTTCGGCTGCACGCAATCCAAGATTCCTTCAGCTTGGTCGAATAATGGCCCTGAATTTTGTTCTGTGTCTTGAGGCGAACATTTTGACTCGAGCCTGTCATTTTCTTGCTTTAAATTATCCAGTGTTAGAAACCATCATCCAGCCTCCAGTCCCAGCATTTCTCACCCCTCACAGATTGGCCCACGGCAGCTGCCAGAGTCTTCCACTTTCAGCTGGCACGCGCTCCTACACGACCAGCTGTTTGCCACTGTGCACCGCCCGTATCCTCTGTCCTGTTAAGCAACCAGAGTCCTACTGATTTTGGCCCCATGGAGTTAGAAAAACCAATTCCAAGCAGCTCACGTATTCGTGCAGGTTCTTCATGAATCCCACCCCTGGTACTAATTTTTAAATTGTGATTATTTGGTTGCAAGAACCAAACATTGACTGTGGAAAGTGAAACAAGAACAGGGGCTTCACTGGAGAGACAGTGCGGCAGGTCATGGAGTGGGAGAAGTTAGACAGCGGGCTCAGGATCAGGGGACCGGGGCAGCTCTGGGGACTGGGGCAGCATGGCCAGCTCCCTAGGGCGCCGCCACAGGGTGCCGCAGCTCATAGCACCTTCCGTCCAGGGCGTCTCCACTAGACATGCAGATTCTTTTTTTTTTAATTATTTTATTGATTATGCTATTACAGTTGGCCCATTTTCCCCCTTCACTCCCCTCCACCCTGCCCATCCCCTCCCACCCACATACCCCCCTTTAGTTCATGTCCATGTGTCATAAGTTCTTCAGTGTCTACATGTCCCATACTATTCTTACCCTCTCCCTGTCTATTTTCTACCTACTGTCTATGCTACTTATTCTCTATATCTTTTCCCCCTCCCTCCTCCTCCTACTTCCCTGTTGCTAACCCTCCATTTGATGACTTTTTTTTACTGTTCATATTTTTAATCTTCTTTTTCTTAGGTAAGTCCCTTTAACATTTCATATAATAAGGGCTTGGTGGTGATGAACTCCTTTAACTTGGCCTTTTCTGAGAAGCACTTTATCTGCCCTTCCATTCTAAATGAAAGCTTTGCTGGATAGAGCAATCTGGGATGTAGGCCCTTGCTTTTCATGACTTGGAATACTTCTTGCCAGCCCCTCTTGCCTGTAAGGTCTCTTTGGAGAAATCAGCTGACAGTCTGATGAGAACTCCTTTGTAGGTAACTGTCTCCTTGTCTCTTGCTGCTTCTAGGATTCTCTCCTTCATTTTTACCTTGGCTAATGTAATTATGATGTGCCTTGGTGTGTTCCTCCTTGGGTCCAACCTCTTTGGGACTCTCTGAGCTTCCTGGACTTCCTGGAAGTCTATTTCCCTTGCCAGATTGGGGAAGTTTTCCTTTAGTATCTGTTTAAATAAGTTCTCAATTTGTTGCTCTTCCTCTTCCCCTTCTGGTACCCCTATAATTTGGATGTTGGAACATTTAAAGATGTCCTGGAGGTCCCTAAGCCTCTCCTCTTTTTTGAATTCTTGTTTCTTCATTCTTTTCTGTTTGGTTGTTCCTTTCTTCCTTCTGGTCCACTCCATTGATTTGAGTCCCATTTTTCTTCCCCTCACTATTGTTTCCCTGTGTGTTTTCCTTCATTTCTCTTATTGTAGCCTGCATTTGTTCATCTAATTTATGTCCAAAGTCAACCAATTCTGTGAGCTTCCTGATCACCAGTGCTTTGAACTGTGCATCTGATAGTTCAGATATCTCTTGGTCACTTAAAAAAATTGGTTCTGGGGCTTTCAAATCTGTTTGAGCCATCTTTTTTATTTTCCTTTGGTTTGGTTGTGGCTGTTTCGTAAGGGCGGCAGAGCCTTAGGTGTTCACCGGGGCGGGGCACCCCAGTCGCTGGGTTGTGACGTTGTATGTGGGGGCGGGGTCTGAGAGGGAACAATGGCGCCTGCTCCGCTCTCTCTAGGACTTCTGTCCCCTCCACTGCCTCCCACAAGCAAATTGGGCCCTTCCGGTGCTGGCTCCCAGGTGGTGGGCCTGTGCACTTTCTTGGATTCTGTGGGTCTCCCCGAAAAGTTTCCTGTGAGGCTGAGAGAGTCTCCCGGCCTCAGCTCCCAGACGAGGCTCTTAAGCTTTGAAACGCGGCGGCGCTGCCCGTTTTCGCTGCCTGTTTTCACTTAGTTTGTGCGCGAATGTGTGGCTGTGGACAGCCAGCTGCCTTGAGCCCCTCACTGAGTCTGCCAGTCGCCTCCCGAGCCCAGGGTCCACCACCGGTCCATCCGCTGCCGTCTGCACCCTGCGCGCCCTGCGCCTGCCAGGCAGCGTTTCTTCCCGCCGGGACCCCTCGGCCCCTCTCTGCAGGCCTCCGACTCCGCCGCTCCTTACCGGTCTGGATGTACTGGAGTCTGACTTCCATTCAGTTAATTTCCCTCTGTTCTGGTTGTTTCTTGTTTCTCAATTTTTGTTGTCCTTAGTTTTGGTTGTGCGAGGAGGCACAGTGCAACTGCCTATGCCTCCATCTTGGCTGGAACTCCGACATGCAAATTCTTTAGAGAGATTCCCATTGGCTAGATGGGATCATGGACTGAACCCTAGGGTGAGGGACACAGGCATACTGATTGGCCACCCCCCAGAAGAACACGGTTGCCAGGGAAACTGTGCCCTCCCCCAAGGAAATGCTCCTAATCAGACAAAACCAGAATGTGGATTCCTCACACCACTTCCTTTTAGTTCTGAGCCTTCCACATCCTGTCCCCTCTTCCTGGAGGGCTCTGTTCTCCTGTAGGCATGGCACAGATGTCACCTCCCCTAGGAAGCTTCCATGAGGTTCCAAGCCTGGTAGAAGTCCCCTTCCTAAGTGACTTTACAGCATTTCTCTCCCTGCACTCTCATTGTCTGTTTATTTGTCCTTCTCTCTCACTGGACTTTGGGCTCAATGATAGCAAGGATTGTTTGCTTTGCTTACAGTTATAACCCCAAAGTTGACACCATTCACGGCACATAGTAGGTCCTCAATATCTATTTGTTGCATAAATAAAGGACGAGGGCCTGGCTCTTTCACTCACCTTCTGTGACCTCAGGGAAGGCCCACCCCTCTGAGCTTCAGTTTTCTCATTCATGAAGTGCAGAGTTGCAGTAGATCTTATTCAAGGACAGTTTGATGGCAAGAAATAGAAATCACTCAAGCTAGCTCTACACGATGGGGGTTGTTATGAGGGATCAGGGGTGCCCACGGGACCCAAGGCCTTTGCCAGGAGCTGGGAAGTGTCAGGAAGCGGCCGAGACACCTGGTTCACCTGCTTCTCCTGGCAGCCACGTTGTCCCTCGTGCTGCCCTTCTTGTGCTCCAGGTTCTGGCTCCTCGTCCCTGTCTGTGGGTGACAATGGTCTGTCTCTTTGGCCTGTGTGGCTTGGGTCCCTCCCGCTACTGCATTACAGGCTGGGCTCTCTGGGAGGCAGACTGTGGGAGGGAGTTTATCACGGAGGGTGTTTACCGGATGTTCTCAGGACAGACACCTGCAGGAGGAAAGGGGAGGGTGCAGGAGTAGGCAGAGGGAGAAGCTGGGTTGTGAGACTGTCCCCACAATGTCCTCAGCTGATTTCATGGGAAGCTCTGGATCTGGAATAGTGAGGGGACCAGGCCTTTAAACTGCGCCCCCCGTTAGTCATTAAGTGTCAGCTGCCCAGGAAAGAGGGTGTGACCTTGACAAGGCTGCTCTCTTCAAAGGAGGCAGTCCTTGAACGGGCGACCGCTGAGAGACATCTCGTGTCTCATGTGGATGTTCCTGAAGCTGGGGGACTGTGCCCTTCATCCCTAAACGAGGATCTGGGCGTAGTCTGATCCTTCATTCCTAAACGAGTGGGGAGCATCACAATGTTCCCCACACAGACCAGGTCCCGGACTTGGTTCACGTTCTTGAGCACGAATCTGGCTCAGCTGTCTGTCAGGTGTCCTCGCTAAAGCCATAGAGCTGTGTCCAGGCAGCTGCCAAGTTACTTGGGGCAAACAGCCCTTCAGCTAGGGATGGGAGGGAACCAGAAAGAGGGTAGCACGCAGAGCCTCCAGACGTAGGCTCCACAAGTTCAGTGACAGGGGGACAAGGTTGCTAAGATCAGGGGCTCTGGAGCCACAAGGCTCGTGGGGGAATTGGGGAGTGCAGCCAGCAGTGAGTGACAGGACGTGACGGTGAGAGGCTTCACCAGAGGAGGGCGCTGTTTGGCTCGTCCCAGAGCCAGCCTGGGAGAGGCAGTCCTGGCTGCTGCAGTAGCTTACAGGCATCACCGGGGACCTGGGGTCCTTCTGTTTTCCTGCTCCATCCTATTTAGTATGTCGATTTTGCCATCATCATTGTAAGTGACTGCTGAACCTCTGGCCATGACATCTCTGTTCCCCTTAAAAAAGGGGAAGGGCAAGCCAACCAGAGAGGAGTGGGAAAGGGGAGGGTGAAGGGTCCTCCTCTTGCTGGGCCTTGTGGTTTTATCTGGAAAGGATGCCTGCTCCAGGGACTTTCACCGGCCACTCACTGGTCCAAATGACGTCACAGGGCTACTCCTAGAGCAAGAGAGCCGGGGAAGGTGAGCATTTCAGCTTTCTAGCTGTAAAATAAGGGAAGGAAGGGGAAGGGGGCTCGGTGATAGCTTTTGACTGGTTCACCCACTGTGTGGGTCACAACTACTTACTGCCTGCGTGACCCTGGGCAAGCCATGTACCCTCCGGCCTCAGCGTCCCCACCGATAAAGTGGAGTTGATCACAGTAATTACACCATTAGGTGAGTTCATACAGCAGCACCTGGTCTGGGAAACTGTCAGTTGTTAGCTGGTGTCATGACTGATGGTCCGTGATTCCGGAGGTGGCGTCTGAGGCACAGTGGCAGTGTGCTGGCAGTGAGGCGTCTACCCTGCGGGCTCTGTCTTGGTCAGCACAGGTCACTGAGGTGTGGGGGACGTGCCAGGTGGGGCCAGGATTTGTTTCAGTTGAGGCGTTGGGGTCAGAGACAGGGGCCCCAGGACTGGGGATGCAGCTGGGTGTGGTGTGTCCCCAGGCCCTGGGGTGGGGCAAGGTAGCCTTTGGCTTGAGGGCTGGGGCGGCCAGTGGGAGGGTGAAGGTGGCTGTGATGGGTGGCAGGGCCCTCTGGCTGGCACGGGCTCATTTCAATGAGCAAGACTTGGCCCCGGGGTCCCAATGACTCATTTTTCTTCTTCACTCTCAGGGAATCAGAGCGAACAGACTGTGATCAGCTTTAATAATAAATCATTTCAATTTGATTAACCAAAATGGCAAAAGAGAGGGAAATATGTATTGTTTCCAGACATAGAGACAGTGGTTAATCTCGGCTTTGTAACCCTGTCTGGTGGTGGCTTACACAGTTAAGTGCAGTGGGGCCCAGCTAAGCGATGCCTCTTCCCCGAGCCCGGCTTGTTCACAGAGGAACCAACGGCCCGTGTGGCCGGGGCACTCTGCTTCCCAAGGGCAGATGCCCACGGGGACCTGGGCCAGTGTGTGGGCCAGGCACCAGGAGGGCTCAGGTCCTGCAGGCAGCCCCCACAACTGCAGACAAGAACGCCCATGCCAACACACACCTCCCACGGGGCCACACACCATTCCGTCAGGAAGGAAGCCCTCCCACCCCAGCACCGGGCACACCATCACGTGTGGATCCCGGCCTTTACACACACTGGCTTGGAAGCCAGGTGGCCTGGCCCCTCACCAAACTGAAACTTCCAGCCTCAGTTTCCCCCTCAGAGATATGGGCATTGGAACAGGCCTCAGAGGGCTCAGGTGGCAATCTCTTCGTGAGCCACGCAGCCTTCACTGAGGCTTGCCTTGCTTTGGCTCTCTCGCTCCCTCCCTGTGAGCCCCGCCACTCTCCCACCAGCTGACTCGAGTTCACTGCATCTGTTCTCAGAAAAAGACCCAGTTCCCGATGACCTGGCTGCACACACGTGTTCTATGTCTTCTCCCGAAGGGCTTGCGGCTTGAACCTTTCTCTTCGCCAGGTCCCTTTTGTGGGCACCTGGTGGAAAGGGTAAGAGCCCAGTTCTGGAGCCCCACTGCTGTGTCTGTGTGATCTTGGGCCAGTTAACTTACCTCTCTGTGCCTCAGTTTCTCCGTGTATAAACGGGGGCATAGCAGCTGGGTCAGTGGGCTGTTGTGAGCATAGTGACTGTGTAAGTCAGGTGGCGCCGTGCCTGGCCGGCAGTGAGCACACAGAAGTGCCGGTAGTCTTGGGAGCGGCAGTGGGCAATGGGGACAGGTGAGGGGTCCTCTAGATCGGGAAGGATCAGGCAGGGTGTCTCAACCGTGGTTGCACATGGGAAGCACCTGGGAACTTGGTAACAACATACCAATATCCCTGACAAGGCGCTCTCTGGACCACTCCAACTAGCACCTCTGGGTGCAGGCAGGACATCAGCGTTGCTACAACTCTCCAGGTGGTTCTCATGCGCAGCAGGGCTGGAACCACCGGGTGAGAGAATTACGTGGCAGCGGCAAGTGGAGGTGACAAGCCAGTTTAAATGGGGGACATGCAGGATTATCAGCTAAACACAACTGCCAGAAGGCTTCCTGGAGGAAGGGGAGAAGAGGTGAGGGGATGGGGTGGGCGCAGTGCTGAGGGTGGCAGGGGCTTGAAGGCACAGGTGGCGGTGGGCCACCCCCTCTGCTGTCTACCTGCTGCCTCGCCCTCCTGTTTCCTTCCAGCTGCCGATGCTCCTCCGCTCTCCTGCCCCCTGCCCCATGTTCCAGCTGTTGCCTGCCTCCTTAAATTAAGGCAGATTGCTGCTCAGCTCGTGCCCAGCACTCCTGACGGGGCCATTAATATTCCAGGGAAGATTAACTTCTCCTCCTCTCCCTCCCCTAGAACCACTGGGCATTGCCTGACCTGACGGATCAGGGCCTCTGGCTCAGGCAGAGACGCCGCTGGAACCCAGGCAGACCTCCACCTGAGGTCACCTCTGGAGCTTCGGTGCTTTCCTGCCTCTATGGGCTCTTCCGGGTTTCACCTGTGAAAGTAGAACATGGATGAGAGGGAGGGCAAGGGAGGCTGAGTGAAGCCCTGTTCAGTGCTGGGACCCTGCATGAAATTGTACAGGGTCTAATTTGGCTCTTCTGTTTGGCTCAGAGAATGCCAGGGACCTACCCAGAGTCATGTGGCAGGAGTGGAACCCAAGACTTCTGACTTTTGCGCCAGGGATCTTTGTATATAGGACTCCAGGGTCCCCACTCCCTCCCCAGAGGCCTCTGGCATGGGGCAGAGGTGTGACAAGAACTGTGCCCTCTGGGAGCTGCTGGTGAGGCAGGAGCTCCAGTAAGCCCTGCCCTTCTCACTGTGGGCCGCCACCTGGACCTGCTGCCCTTGGGAGTGGGCAGTGAGGAGGGACCGTGGGCTGGGTGAGACCAGTCATGCTGCCACAGGAGGCCCAGGCCTGGCTCCTCCCGCAGAGGTGGTCTCTGGTAACTTCCTCCCTGCCTAGTGGTAGCAGAGGCTCTGAAGGAGGAAAGTGGGAAGTAGCAGAAAAGGAAACTGAACCCCTGAAGACTAATTTAAAGATACTCCTCCCTTGAATCCCATTTATTCTCTGCCTGCCTCCTGCTCCCAGCCATGAGTGGACACGTATGTCGCCCCATTCCCACTCTGTACCTGCCACACAGTTCACACCACATAACACCTCCCCACAATAACACACACCATACACCACACACCACACACCCTCATGCATCCTACACGCACACTCAAGTGCACACAGAACTCATCCGTTTCTGGGCTTTCAGTTAGCACATGTATGCTGCTGGTGCCCGAATCTGTGTCTCTGGACACAGCTCTGGGCTCCTGTCTCTGTGGCGGGGTGGCCCCGAAGAAACCTGCTTCCTGGTAGTCATGCTTGTATAGTCCCCTCCTCTTGAACCTGTGCTGGCCCAAACCACGTGGCAGAAGTGATGTCACATGACTTCAAAGGCTGGAGCATTAGAAGCCTCGCGGGTCCTGCCTGGGTTTCCTGGCAGGCTCACTCCCGGATGCTCCTTGGAGCCCAGCGGCCACGCTGTGAGAAGCTCAGGTCCTGCTGGCAGCCCGCGTTGAGCTCCCAGCCGTCACACGCACGCCTGTTGTCTCGTGTTCACCGCACGCATCAGTGTTCACACCGCCCTACCCTTGGGGCCTCCTTCTCTCGGACTCTTTTCTGTGTGTTTGTATTTTTGCAGCTGAATATAAAGAATCTCACCCATTTTTCCCTTTAAGGGAACCAGCTCCTCTATCCGGGAAAGCTCTTACCTTCCAGGCATCAGGCCCTGGCACGTGCACCCCATCTGCCCTGCCCGGATCGCCGCTCCCCTCAGGCAGACGAGGCTGCCTCCTTCTCATCGGTTGGGTCCCAGCTGAGATGTCACTTCCCCACAGCCGGTAAAATGGTGAGACCTTGGAGAACAAAGTCCATTACAAAGTTAAATTTATCATGGGACTCAGCAATTCTACTCCCAGGCATCTACTCAGGAGAAATGGAAACACAAGTCACAGAGACTGGTGTGTGAAATGTCCACGGCAGCTTTATGCACAGCAGCCAAAGACGGGAGGCAGCCTAGTTGTCCCCCAGCTGGTGAGTAGATGGACAGCATGTGTCTATCCATAAAATGGAGCACCATTCACCGAAAATAAGGCAGGGACTATTAGTACATGCCACAACATGGGCCTTCAACACATACTAAGAAGTTAAACATATGACATCACATCATGGCCCACTCCGACACTTCCAGGAAGGCAGATCTGTAGAAGCGAAGCTGACCAGTGGTGACAGGAGTGGGACCGACTGTGCCTGGGCTGACAGGGTCTTTTCAGGTGATGGAAATGTTCTCAGCTGTGTTGTGGTTGATGGTTTGCACCACACAGTAAATTTACCAAATACCAAATTGTACATTTGAAATGGGTGAATTTTGAAATACAAAAAAATAACTCAGTAGCTTTCCAGCTCTGACCCCGGTGTGGGATGTTGATGTCTCAGAAGAACCAGGGTGCCATTTATGAACTCCTTTTTAAGGAGGGCGTGACGCTGGCCGAGAAGGATGTGCACATGCCCAAACCCCCGAGCTGGCAGACAAGAACCTGCCTAATCTTCACATCATGAAGGCCGTGCAGTCTCTCAGCTCACGAGGCCGCGTGAAGGAACAGTTTGCCTGGAGACATTTCTATTGGTACCTTACCAACGAGGGCATCCAGTGTCTCTGTGATCACCCCCACCTGCCCCCTGAGATTGTGCCTGCCACTTTCCGCCGCAGCTGGCCTGAGACTGGCAGGCCAAGGCCCAAGGTCAAGGGCCAGCAGCCCGTAAGACTCACGGGAAGGGAAGGGGACAGAGGCACTTACAGAGACTGCTGTACCTTCTGGGGCCAACAAGAGAGCCCAGGTTGGGGCTGGGTCAGCAGCCAAATTCTAGTTCACAGGTGGATTTGGTCATGGACATGGTCAACCACTCCAGTAAAGTTGGAGGGATTATTTTGTGTTGAATAACTAATGGCCAGACATTTTTAAAAAAATCATAAAGGTGTAAAATAAAAAAAGATATTGAAAGAGTCATTTCCCCAGGGCAGCCTCGCTGACTCCTGTTCCCTAGCCCCCTACAAATGCAGCCTGCCCTTGTCCTCTGCTTTCCTGTAGCCCGCATGTCTGCGGGAACTACGTTTGTGGGTGCCCTGCCCCATGCAAACCCTCTCCTCTGAAGCGGGGCCTCTGTGGAGAAGAGCCTGGCTGTATATTCTTTCAAGCAGTTTTATCGAGATATGCCATATTTTGCTGTATATAATGCACACCCACGGTTTTGTGTGCACTACACACGGGGTTATTCTACGTATAATGTGCACCCTTATTTTCCCTCAAAAAGCTGGGCAAAAAAAGTGAGCATTACACATGGCAGAATATGGTAATTCAGATACCATGCAATTCATCCACCTTAAGTGTAGAATTCAATAGTATACTGGACTACTGTACTCACGGTACGCTCAATCACTACCACAGTCAATTTTAGACCATTGTCATCACCTTGAACAGAGACCGTGTACTCTCTACCTACTGCCCCTCCTTGACTCCCCTCAGCCATACACAGCCACTCATCTACTTTGTCTTCATGGATTTGCCTACTTTGGACATTTCATATAAATCACATAATATGTGGTCTTTGTAGTTGACGTCCTTCACTTAGCATGATGTTTTCAGGGTTCATCCATGTTGTAGCATGGAGCAATATTTCATTCCTTTTTATGGCTGAGTAATATTCCATGGTACAATATACCACATTTTCTTTATCTATTTATCAGTTAAATATCTGGGTTGTTTCCACCTTTGGCTATTATAAATAATGCTGCTATAAATAGTTGTATACAAGTTCTTGGGTGGACATACTTTTTCATTTCTCTTGATTATAAACTGTCAACCAATTCAGTGCCAACAGGAATCCCCAATTTGGTGTGAGATGAAGAGGAAATTTTATTTAGTGCAGACAGCTCAATTGTGATACAGCATTGCTGTTAGGCAGCCCTGGCAACTGGTGATCCTGTGGGGAGGCCCTCTGCCCTCTCTTATCAGAGAGCTCTGCTCTGCCCTTCTCTGCTCTGCTCTGCTTTGGCAAGACATCTTAGACAGAAGTCCCTGCCTCTGATTCCTGATTTGTTGTCCTTATGCAAATGAGGATTCCAAATCTTTGCAGTTTGATTGGTCCAAAAGGCACTGCCTTGACTGGTCATAATGGAGCCACTTTGGTCAGTGAAGATGCTGATAGGGATATAGCTACACAGCTCTTATTGGACAGGAAAAGTCTCAGTCCCAATGGGTGAAACAGGATTCCGGGGACTCCTTTATACGGACTGGCTCATATGGCAGGAGCGCAGCGCAGGCAGGCAGTTCAGTGCAGAGGCAGGTAGTTCAGGGCAGACTTTTTCCTGAAGTACAGTTTGTGCGAGAGACCCCAGTATAGAAATGACTGCAAGGCAGTTTTATTTATTTTTTAAAATTTTGAGCTCAGTTAGCCACCAAGGACTCTTCTTAGTAGGTATATTCTTTCTCAGGGTCCACAGTACCTAGGAGTAGAATTCCTGGGTCAAATGGCAACTCTATGTTTAACTTTTAATGGCAGACTACTGTCCAAAGTGGCTGAACAACCCTGGCTGGTTAGCTCATCCCAGTACACCAAGGTTGTGGGTTGCATCCCTGGCCAGGGCACATATAAGAATCAACCAATGAATGAATAAATAAGTGGAATAACAAATCGATATTTCTCTCTCTCAAAATCAATAACATTTTTTAAAAACTAAAGTGGCTGCACCATTTTACATTCCCAACGCAAGTATTTGAGGGTTTAGGTCTCTCTACACCCTCCTCAACACCTGTCATCTGACTTAAAAAAAAGAAAAGAAAAGATTTTATTTATTTAGTTTTAGAGAGAGAGGAAGGGAGGGAGAAAGATCGGGAGAGAAACATCAGTGTGTGGTTGCCTCTCACGTGCCCCCTACAGGAGACCTGGTCTGCAACTCAGGCATGTGCCCTGACTAGGAATTGAACCAGCGACACTTTGGTTCGAAGGCTGGCACTCAATCCACTGAGCCATGCCAGCCAAGGTCGTTATCTGACTTTTGATCATAGCCATCCTAGTGAGTATAAAGTGCTATCTCATTGTGGTTTTGATTTCCTGAAGATTAATGATGTCAAGCATGTTTTCATGTGCCAGTTGGCCATTTGTATATCTTCCTTGGACAAATATCTATTCAGACTTTTTGCCCCTTTTAAAATTGTCTTTTTATTGAGTTGTAAGTGTTCTTTATTTGAGATACAATTCCCTTACTGGATATCTGATCTGCAAATATTTTTTCCTATTGTATAGATTGTCTTTTTACTTTCTTGATAGTGTCCTCTGAAGCACACACATTTTTAATTTTCATAAAGTTCAATTTACTTTTCTTTTATTGCTTGTGCTTTTGGTGTCAAAAATCTATTTTCAAATATTTCTAAGAATTTTATAGTTTTAGCTCTTACATTTAGGTCTTTGATCCATTTTGAATTAAGTTTTGTATACAATGTGAGGTAAAGGTCCATCTTCATTCTTTTGCATGACGCTGTCCAGTTGTCCATCACCATTTCTGAAAAGATGATTCTTTCTCCCTGTTGAATGACCTTGGCCCCCTTGTGGAAAGTCAGTTGACCATGGACACATTTTATTTCTGGACTTTCAGTTCTACTCCACTGATCATGTTATATGTGTATGCTTAAGACACACAGTTTCGATATTCACTGCTTTTCTTCACACCACCTTGCCCAGAACACTGTGGTTCAAGCATTTGTTGGATGTATAAAACCCAATAACCAAATATCACAGGGAACATACCTGTAACCAAAAAAGTTTGATTAATTCAGTCCTGGCTGGTGTGGCTCAGTGGAATGAGTGGCAGCCTGAGAACCAAAGGGTCGCTGGTTCGATTCCCAGTCTAATGCACATGCCTGGCTTGCAGGCCAGGTCACCAGTAGGGGGGGGCACTTGAGATGCAACCACACATTGAGGTTTCTCTCCCTCTCTTTCTCCCACCCTTCCCCTCTGTCTAAAAATAAATAAATAAAATCTTTTTTTAAAAAAGTTTGATTAATTTAGCTAGCTGCAGCAAAGGAGAACACACCCTAAAGACCTCTGGAGCACCTCAGAAAGAGGACCCTGAGAGAGGCCTCTTAGAGGGTTTGATTAGTGCTGAGTAGTTTGGAGGAGAGGGTGGGGACTCAGAGGCCAGTCTGGGGTGGATGCCGCTAAGAAGGAGAGCGATTCAGTGACAGGGATCTTGGTTCCCATCCAGGAGGTGGGAGGATTAAAGCAGTGGTAACTGGCCCTGGTAGGGAAGCACCATGCCTCAGAGACTGGCCCAGGGCACCCTCGTCTGTGTGCTCTGCTGTGCACGGTCTTTGTTCCTTCGGGAAATTCCTGGTCTGATCGTCAGCAAGGCCGTTTTCTACATTTGGGAGTAAACAAACTGTCTCTGTTTGCAGACAAAGTAGAACTTCAACTTCTCACATGTCCTAGGACATCTACTCTGACACTTGCTTGAAGACCAGCAAGGGACAAAGAACTGGTGGGGAAAGGTAAGAGGTGTGCTCAGCATGTGATGGACAGAGCCTAGACTCCCGACTCACCGTGTGGCTTGGCTCAATTATTTTTGCTCCTTGGGCCTCAGTTTCCTCGTCTGTAATACAGGGAGATCAGATGGGACAGTGCCTGGGCCTCCTTGCAGGTCCTTATCCACCGTCTAGCTTCTTCCTGTGCTATTTCAGAGAGAGGGGAATCTCTGCTGATAATGCCCCTATTTCACCGACCCCTCCTCCCCTCTGCCCACACACAGCTGACTCATCTGGCCTCAAGTCCCTGATTCAGGGTTTGAGCTCAGCAGCTCCCAGACACTTGTATTTTATGCCCTAGAAAAATTTCTGAAAACTATTTTAAGGATCCATATAGAGTTGCCAATATTTTATTTTGTCAAATAGGGCATTAAAAATCACAGGTACTACCACCTGTTGTAAGCATTGTATTATAAAAGGATAATAAAATAGAAAATAAATTAAAAGGGAATACCCTCAAATCGCCTGCTTTCCTCTCATTTCTTGGGCAGTGATGGAAAGCCGTGCTGGAATGGACAACTGCTGTTTCGGGGGATGGCTGCCTTACCTGGTGGTTGTTGACTCATTAAAATGCAAACACCACGACAGCACCAACCTCAGCCCTAAGGGCTGACAGGCTCTGGGGAGGGGAAGGGGCTGGCGGCAGGTGGCAGAGGGTTCGAGGAGAGCTCCACTGCCCCGGGGGGGGGGGGGGGGGAGGACTAACTTCCACGTCTGCAGGCACATCTCAAAGGAGTTCCGAATTGTGAGATTGGAATTGGGGGCGTGGGAGAAGGTGCTGGGAAGAGCGTAGCTCTAATCAGGTAAAGGCTGAAACTGGACAATCTCCTCTCTGGCCTTGGAGCCGAGCCCGGTTAACACCTCCCCAGCTGCTACCTTCTGTTTTCAGTCATTTTCACCTCCAACGTTTGCCCAAAACCTGTGAGAAGTATTCTGTGTCGTGTATGTGTGTAGTTGGTGTGTGTACTGCTGTAACTGCCACGAGTGCTTTTGTGGAAGGAAGGAGTGGAGAGTAAGTTGTTCACCCTCAGAACAATGTTGTGGGGCTGTTTTTTTAAAACTCATTTGAGTCACAGGACAGCACATGGCATCCATGGGTTTACTCTGTCTGGACAATGAAGAGCTGCGTTCAAAAAGAGGAGCCCTCCCATGCCCCAGCCCATTTTTTCGGGGCTTAGAGATACATTGTACTACTGTCCCTTTAAAAAGTATTTGCATGTTACTTGAGGGAACCAATCAGCAGGCAGGGGGAGGAGCTATTTGGGGGCCTGACCACCAGCTGTGACTGTAAAGAGTCTAGGACTTCCCAAGAGTGACAGCCTCCTGAGGGAACCCAGCAAACCTGTTTAAAGGGACAGTGTCCCAGAGGAGCTGCTCAGGTGGTGTTGAGTCCAGAGCCCCTGAAATGACCAATGTATCCTCAAAGTGGCTGCAATCTTCACTCCCCTTCATTTGCTGGGAAAGACGGTTGATATATCTGTGTAATTGGGCTTTTATTTGCATTTTAAATCATGCTCTTTTGCTAAACTAATAGACCCCCTATTTATAGATGACTCCAACACAAAGTGACTACTAATTACTACAATTAATATCACGTTAAGGACTTGTCAGCCAACTTCACAGCAACTGTATCGCCTACTCATTTTCAATTAAGGCACATTGACAGGGAGAATACGTGGTTATTAAGAGCGGGCTCTGGGGTGTAATTACTGCTTACAAGGTCATTAAGCAACTCCCCTGCGGGGCTGGCACCTTGGAGCCTGGAGCTTGGAGCCTGGGGGCCCAGATCCAGAGTCCTACCCGGGAGCCACAAAGGCTCAGTGCCCCAGGCCGCCAGCCTGGCTCTGAGCTGCCTGGAGGTGGCACAGATGATGCCAGGATGGCTTGGAGCTGTGCGGGGAGAGCCAGGCAGGAAGGTTGAGGGGACATTCCATCCTTCCTGAAGACAGCAGTTCACGGCAGCCAGCAGAGCTGACAGAACTGCTGCCTCCTTCAAGCAATATTCAGGTGTCCGTGGGGCCTCCTCTGGGACACATGGGAGGTCTGGGGGGTTGGCAGCAGGGCCAAAGGGGTGAAGGGACGAGAGCCCAGGAAGGAGACAGCTCTGTGTGTGGAAGTCCAATGTGTGGGGGGCCACAGAATCCCTGCTCTGAGGTAGAGAATGGGCTTTGGAGTTGGAAGGAGGCTCAGGCTCCAAATGCTGGGGGATTGCTCCTTTTGACCAGGAGCAAGAGAGCTGGAAAGGGAGCAGAAGCCATGTAGAAAAAGTAGGAAGAGTGGGACAAAGCCTGGAGGGTGGGGTGGTGGTGACAGGAGTCAGGGGAGGTGAGCATCTCCAAGGGTGTCTTGTGGCTGACGGGCCCCCGAGGCTTCTCCACCCGATGCCAGTGGCTGATCTGCCGAGGACAAGGTACACGCTGGTAGGAGGCTCTAGGGCCCAGACCCCGCCTTCCCAGGGGCCAAACCCAGGCCAGGCAACCTATG
Source organism: Tonatia bakeri (assembly GCA_004024845.1). NCBI lineage: Eukaryota > Metazoa > Chordata > Mammalia > Chiroptera > Phyllostomidae > Tonatia > Tonatia bakeri. The sequence goes on from PVIA01007023.1 coordinate 37,691, forward strand.
GGCTCAGGGCCAAGACACGGAGGTGAGGGTGGGGACCATTGGCTGGTGCCGGCAGCCCCTGGCGGAGTGTGCTGACAGTGGGGCTGGGCTGCCTTCCCAGCTCCACCTCCAGGCACTTCGTGTGCGCAGCGTGGACTGGCCGTGGCGGAGGACTGAGACCACGGGGATCTGCGACGCCACCGACCAGAGAGCTGGTGGTTAAACACGGGCAGCACGCCGCTCTGCTGGGCTGGCCTGTCGGCGCCGTACCCTGGGGCTGCAGTGTAGGGCCTTCTTGGAGTTTTTGTACGCGCGCATGTGGTGTACACAGTAGGACTATGCATGTACTGAGGCCAAAGGGGACCCAGCGGGAAGCCCGCTACTACGAAGTGAGACAAGGAAACTGCATAGGAGCCCCGGAAGGGGGCGGGAGCCCCGCGGTCACCTCTACACCGTTGTCTTGACGGAAAACCTTCAGGTCTGGAGAGACCCTCCCTCCCTCCTCGCTGGCCTCAGACTCTCATCAGACAAGCGTTTCACCAGACCAGTGCCTCATTAGGAAGGGGAACTGAGCCCTGCTGGGCAGGTGGGAAGGCTGGGGGTGGGTGGTACCGGGCCCTCCAAGGGAGAACTGGGGCGGGTATGGGGATGGATGGGGAGTTACTGCTGCCCCTGCTCTTCCGGAAGGTTCTTCCCACCACCCCTACCCTGATTCTGACATCCTCCCCAGGCTCTGCCCCCTTCTGCTGCATCCTTGGTATCCTTGCTCTTCCTAAATGGCTTCTAGCACTTCTATCTCCCTCCTGTGCTCTTCACACGGGAAGTGCTTCACCAGTATCGGTGACAGAGAGAGGGAGGAGGATCGGGGGAGGGATCACAGTACTCTGTATCGGGATCAGGTTTGCCTGCACAAAAAGTGATGGCTGCTCTGACCAGGGTGGCTCAGTGGGTTGGGTGTCAGCCTGCGAAGCGAAAGGTCGCCAGTTTGATTCCTGGTCAGGGCACACACCTGGGTTGCAGCCTGGGTCCCTGGTTGGGGGTGTGCAAGAAGGAACCAGTCGATGTTTCTCTCTCTCTACCCCCCTTCTCCCTCCCTTCCCCTTTCTCTAAAAATAAATAAATAAAATCTTTTTTAAAATGTTGACTTTCAGTCATCATATTTAAATAAGGTAGATGTTTCTCCCTCACCTTAACACAGGCAGTGCAGGCTGTTTCCCGACATGACAACCTGGTTGCTGGGTCACGCTCACCACAGGGCTTCGGAGACGGCAGCCACACTCGCCCGCCTTCCCGCCGGGAAGAGGATCAGCGCGTCCCCTGGAGGTGCTTCCTGATCTCCACACATGGCCATCGCTGATGGCCAGTCCTGCGGCCACACCTGGCTGCCAGGGCTGAGTGCAGAATTGTGCAACCTCTTGTTTTCCACCTAAAAAGCAGGGTTCCATTACTGAAAAGGCAGGGACGGATGTCACGTGCTGGCTGCGGTACTCCCTGGCAGTCAGGACAACCAGCACTGGTGAGCGTGGAAGGACTCCTGACCTCGGGCGGCTGCTGCCGGCCGCCACGTCCCACAGCCCTGCTGCTGTCAGAGGGACTGGGGCGAGAGGTGGTGGTCAGAGGGGTCTCAGAATCCAGGAACCTGGGAGCCGGGGCAAACTGCGACTTCCTTCCTGGCCACTGAGACTCTCCCCCTTCCAGGGTTGGGACTCAGTGTTCTCACCTGATCCTCCTTGGTGCTGGAGAACTTTCTTCAACAGCATGGTGTGCTTGGCCAGGACGGCTGTGCCACCAGGGCACCCCTGTGTGTGGGTGGGTAGGAAGCCAGGGGCCTTTAATGGAGAAAAGGAGGGTGGGAGGGCGCCATGTGTCAAGGGCAAGGGCAAGGGCAGGTTGGACTCGTGGAGCTGAGGCTAACAAAGAGCAGAGAGGCTGGTGTTTGGTGGAACTGAGAAGCACGGGCTGGGCGGAGAGCTGGGGCGGAGGGAGAGGCTGGGGCCTTCCGTGTTCTCTGAGCGCTGAATCCCACTGTGAGTGCCCAGCTTTTCCTGAGTGCTGGCTGAGTATCAGGCATTATGCTTGGAATTGGAAATGCTTTGTCACGTTGTTTTCCTCATGGAAACCCTATGAAAGACATGCTGTCCCAATATTGCAGGGGAGGTGGTGAGGCTCAGAGGGGTTAGAATTGCCCAAGGCCCTGAGTTGCCAAGCAATGGGGCTGCCATTCACTCACTGCTCAGTCACCTGCTGGTGTGCTGGGCTCAGGAACTAAGAAATCTGGCCACAAAAACCATGTGGGAAGAGCTGTGGAGGGCCGTGGGGGTGGGGGTGGGGGTGGAGCATGTGGTCTTCAGAGGTGCCTGCACAGCCCAGGACCATCGCCCTTGCCCCGCCCACTCAGGCTTAGCCTCAGCCTCTCCCAGCTGCTCACCTCTCTTGCCCAGTGTAACTCCTTGCAGGGGGCCCCCTCCTACCCCCATGGCCTTTGGCTTCCTATGCTTCCCTGGCCAATGAGACCTACACCTTGCACCAACTGCACCTCATCCCGTCTCCTCCAGGCTCAACTCCGGGTTCGGAAGGCAGTCAGAAGGAGGAGGCCAACAGCACTGTGCCTCCACCCCTGTGCCCAGTGGGGACAGGATGTGTCTCGGGGCAAAGGGCATATTCAGGAGCTGTCCTGTGAGCTCACCAAGCTGTCTCACTTGGAGTAGACAAGAACTGGGGGGTGGGAGTGGGGGAGTCGTAGGGGTTGCTGTTGCCCACTGGTGGAGAGAGGGCACATAGTAGGCACTAAATAAATGCTAATTCTTTCCCCCATCTTTCTCATCATAACACAAAGTATTTTGTAAAAATTTCTGGTTACTCATGAAAATCTATAAATGACTATTTTTATGACAGTTTAAACACATGTAACAATTTAATTTCCCCCCCAATTTTCTCCTTCTGGTGCTAGTGGGGATCATGTCTAGAGCTGAGATTTTAAGGCCCGAGGAGGATTTGGGTGCGGCGATGGACTGGAACCGGGTGCCTGGTGACAGGAAGGTGAGGCTGCTGTGCGGGCAGCCTCTTTCTGGGCTGGCTTCCTGGGGCCACACACCACACTGAGGCCACCCCAGCCTCTTCCACCATTGACTCTGCTCCACCGGAGGGTGACCCACTTCTACTCCCTTGCCTGGGTCCCTTCTCTTCCCTCGATGGGGCCCCTGGCCTCCCTCCAGTCCTCTGTGCCTCTGACTGCTGGGCCTGCCTCTCCACCCACCCTCTTGGCCACATCCCCAGCTCCATCAAATCAACACTGCAAATCAATACTGCCTGGTGGGCCTCGCTCCCTGAGCTGCAGAGTGCCACTTCCACCAGCACGTGTCCCCAGCAGGTGAGGCAGGCTCCAGTTAGCCCCTCGCTAGAGCCCCCTGTCCAGAACTCTCAGCAGACACCATGTCTCTCATTTCACAGAGAATAGAGCAACCAACAGAGAGGAACCCTCCCCTCCATTCCATGCCACCTCCTCTGCTGCCCTCAGAAGCTCACGGTTGGCCAGAGTGGAGTCAGGATGCTGGTGGTACTGGGAGACAGGAGGGCAATGGGATCGGGGTGGGAGAGCGTCTGAGATTCCCAGGTGCCCACCCAAGGCTGGCCGTACAGGCTGGCCCAAAGGAAATAATGGCCCATTCTGCATATCCCTCATCCTTCACCTGTTTTCCTGGTTGTCAGTGGCAGGATGGTTTTCCCCCTGGTGATGGCCTCTGCACGATGGCCTAACTGGGAGGGCGGGGGAACTCTGCTGGGCTCCTGGACCAGATAGCCACATTTTCCACTGAAGAGGTGAACAGGCTGGGACCCAGCCTCTCTAGTAAGACATGCCTCTTCTGCCTAGAGCTGGCTTCCTCCCCGTGTCCCTCCCTCACCGAAGGCCACCTGCCCTTGGTTTCTCCGGCTAGCAGTCGCTCCCTCTCCAGCAACCCGTGTACATCTCTTCATTGGTCTTTGAGGCTTGGGGGGTGGGTCTGTCTCTGAGGTACCCTCTCCACGTCTGTCATTTTATGAGCTCAGGCCTCTGTTATCCCTGCCTTTCTAATTGCACTAGTCTCCTAACTAGCCTTCTGCCCTGAGCCTGGCCTGTGCCACCTGTGGGCTAAGGCCTTTCTCCAGCCCATGCTGGATCCCATAGCTGCCCACACCTCTCTGTGTGGCCCAAAGAGCCCCATGTGCCTGGTGTGGCTCCGCTTCCTCTGCAGTGTGGTGCTCTCTGGGCCCTGAAGCTGAATTCCTCATGGTTCCTTATCTGTGTCATTGGTCATCCTCCCTGGCTCATTCCCCAGATCATTCCTGTCCATCCTTTAGGTCTTAGCTCAGACGTCTCCGCCTCCAGGAAGCTCTCCCTGCTGTTGCCCCGTCCAGACTGGGATTCATATCTCTCCTGTATGCTTCCCAACACGCCGTGCCCCAACCTACACTGATCGCAGTGTGCTGGTGGCAGAGGCCATACCCCTCTGGGCTGCTGTTGAATTGCCGAGCCTGGTCCACACTTCTGGGGCAGCACAAAGGCCCTGCCTCTACAGGGATAGTATATGAGATGGTTCTGGCTGATGGCATGTAAGCAGAAGGTGCTAGGCTTACAAGAGCCCAATCTACTCCATCAGGCCTTCTGTCCCTTCCCTCTGGGCATGGTACCTAGAGGAGCATCAGCCTCTCATGACCATGAGGGTGGAGGTGACGTGCTAAGGATGGCAGAAAGATGGGCAAGGTCCCAATGGCCTGAGTTCCAGCCTTCCACACTCCATACTTCCTCTCCCAGTGGACGTGGCCACCATGCCTAGGCTGCTGGCAGAGCCCTCCTCAGGTGTCCTGGCTGCCCACTGCTGCGCCATCACCCCTGCTCAGGAGTCCCACTGTAGGCATACCCCTAGGCCAAGAGCACAATCAGAATTTCCCTGTTGGAGAGCTTTGTCCAGCAGAGCCCCCCCCCCCCCCGCCCCAGCTGGCTGTCTTAGATGGGAATAAGTCTACCAAGATATGATCTTCTTGGGGAAGAAAGGTGGCCAATATCTCAGAGGAGAAGGGTCTTGAGCCTGTTCCTCAGTGGGCTTTTATTGGGTTTAATTTGCACAGGAACACAAGTAAAGCTTATTAATTATTGTTAGGCAGGAATGACCCAACAATAGATAACATTCAAAGAACTAGTGTGGAGGGCTTATTCTGAGTCAGGGTCAGATAGCCAAAGGGCCATAAAACTTTGGGAAACAACGCTTGAACCCTTATCAGAAAATTGAGGGCATTCTTAGCAAAGCAGGTTTCACAGGATTTTATGCATTCTTTATTAGGCCTGATTGCCCTGGGGAACCTCCCGTTCCTGCCCAGGGCTGCACCACCCTCTGGCATTATTTCAGGCTTAAATCAGGCAGGGTAGGTAAGGCAGCCAAAAGATTAGGAGACTTCTTACAGAATGAGGACCCAGACTATGTTAAAGTTGAGGGGTGAGGGTCCATCACCCCCTTTTTCTATAGTCCCCCAAGTCCTTCCCTAATGGCCTCATCATGACCGTGCCTGTCTTAGGTTGTCCCTCCCTCAAGGAATCTTACCTTTCATTGGCTAACCAGTCATCTTCCTGGGGCCAAGCAGTGTGAAGTAAAGGGGGCAGAGGCCATGCCTCTGCCGGGGAGATAAGCTTTGTCTCCTTAGTAGCTTAGGGCCTCAAGGTCTCTCACTCAGCCTTAGCCACAGGGGGTTACAGCTTCTGAAACCAGGCAGGGAGGTTTCCTACAGTTCCCAGGCTCTTGCAACCTGTTGGGGTTAGATGTTTTTTCATGCTCAGTCTGAGCTGAGGTTCCCTTGCCGCTGGAGGAGGGATTAGTGTGCTGCCTGATCTCCACCTCTGGCCTATATGGCTCCTACCTACCTTGGTTGTGGCTACCCAAAACTCCTGCCCACAAGATTTGTCAGCTGCCCTAGAAGGTCCATTAACAGACCCAGAGGAGGCTCCTCTGACCCAGGTCTAGGGATTATTTGGACTTTAAGGCCAAGGGCATGGGGAGGGGCAGCCAGGCCCAGATGTGCAAGTTTGGCTCACTGATTGTAGACCATGGGTCCAGAATTGTCTAGAAGGTCTAGAAGGTCATAGGACTTTCAGGCCAAGCCCATTTGTGGGATTGGTCAGCACGTTGCTGTTTCTTAATACTGATGACACCATAAACACCCTGGCAAGGACCAGGAGATGCTGGCAGCTCAGGAGGCCTATCAGCGTTGAAGTGCTACAGTTCCTGGTGACAATGGTGGCTGCTGGGGCAGGGATGCAACACTTTAACCAACACAATTGAAATGAAGTAGAAGAAATAAAATTTCTTTATTCTATCTATAGTTTAAATAAAAACCTTGCCCAAATGCACAATCTGATTTAAAATTCAGTCCCATTTGATAACGGAAAGTCTCTCCCAGGCCCCAGATGTGGCCAGCTCAGGTCTTTAGGGTGGGGCTCTTTGCCACCTGGATGCAGGGTTGTAGTTCCTCCTGTGGCCCATGTAGCACTTCTGACGACACTCCAAGCCAGCTATGGCCTCCACGTGGTCCAGCCTGGTGTCCACACTGAAGTGACCCTTATATTAGGTACCTCTGCAGCCAAACCCCTGGCCTCTCCTGGGTTCTGCCTACAGCAGGTGAGCACCAGGGCAGGTCAAGAAAAACTAAGATGCAATGACCCCTCAGCCTGCCCATGAAGGGTGGCCTAGGGACAGGTGGGTGCCAGGTGGCCACGGGCCACTCACCCTTTGCTTTGACCTTATTCAGCTAGTGATGCTCTCCCTGCTCTTCTTCCCAGCATCCCCTGGGCAGGCAGGGCCTGCTTCGCCCCTTCCTTTTCCATCCGGACCTCCCTTAAGTAAAAATTCCATAGTCTAGCTCAGTGAGCCTGGCCCTCAGCGCACTACTGCAGGTGAGTGAGGAAACTGACACTCTTCTTTCAGAGCCAGAGCCCGGCATGCTGCCTCCTGGACCTGTTGCTGATGCACCGCCGCAGAGCTAGAAGCTGAGGGTTATTTCCATTGCCTCCTTCATTCCTTCTGGAACAAGTTGCAATGCTCTCATATTCCAACCCTAGTCCTAAAATATTAGGCCACCTCTCTATCTGGATTTTGTTCCTGGATTTGCTACTTTGCTTCTAGATCTTTTTTGTTTGTTTGTTTGTTTTCTCATGGAAACAGGCTTGTGTACTATGGCAGTTGCTATCACCGTGGTCTGTGAAGAACCTAAAACCCTATCCCACCCCAAACCACCCTGTCCCTGCTCTTGTGTACATTCTTTTCCCCCAACAGTTTAGGCTAGCAGAACATAAGTCTCCTGTGGAGGCTGAAGAGCCTCTAACCATCCAGACCAAGTTCAAGGCCAGGCTACAATGCAGAGAGGACTGACCCATGGACAGTCCTGACTCAGGCTGCTGCCACCAGCTCCTCCATACCTCCACACTCTTCAGCCAGGAACAGTGCTTTAGTCCCCTCTCTGCCTCCAACCCAGGTTCTTAGGGAGCAATTCTTACTCTCTCTCTGTGGTCCCTGCTGCTAATAGGGCACCTTCCTCACTGTCAGGACCCCAAGTACCAGACAGTTTCTGCTTTTGTGGCTATTTAGGGTCAACGCTTAGCCCTCTATCCTCTTAACTTTACTTACTTAACTCCCTAAGCCTATGGCTCCCTAGGAATTGGAACAGCAGTGATGGCAAACCTCAGAAACCTTAATACCCGATCCTTACAAAAATAGTACTCCCTGAAACTTTACAACCGCATACCCCAGCTTGGAATCCATTACCCTCACCTACAAACCAGACTGTCAGGCAGGATCAGTCCCAAGGGGGACCCCCTTTGAAGGCCTTTAGTGTGGGCATTGTTGCCTGGAAAGCCCTTCCTCTCTACCATTCACATAAGACCCTTTGCCAAGTCTTTCCCAACCTATGGGGGCCGAGGGCTGCCAGGGAGGCTCAGGGACTCTACACGGACCTGTCCCAGGCCCCGTTCATCTTAGGCTCTGCCTCAGCTTCCGCTGCCCGCCCCCCCCCCCAACTTCTGGCATCCTGTGAATCCACATGTAATATCCAGGACAAACTAGATCTCAGCTGACCCTTAGGAAACTCAAGAAAACCCGAAGTCATGTGACAGTGAAGAGCCTGAGGACCTTGGAGAAGCTAGTGGGGAGTCCTTTCCTGGCCACCGACATTTCTATTGGGTTAGAGACAAATACTTCGTGATTGTTTCTGAGATTTCTTAATATTCTTATGTTGTTTGTTCTTAGCAGGTAAACATTTGAAATGGACAAGGACTTTGCACTTGACGGGAAGGAGCAGGCAGCTGGAGTGCCCCTCAGCCACTCCTGCTGAGGACAGGCAGAGGGCCTCAGAGGCAGGGCAGGTGGTTGCAGCTGTGAGGGAAAGAGGGTGCTGTACCAAGACCCTGGGGCCCAAGCATGGAAGAGACCCACGGGGCATGGACCCAAGGCCCAGAAACAGGATGGGGCTTAGTCGGCAAGAGCCCAGTTACAAATGAGGACGAGGAGAGGGAAGTGAGTGTGGTGGGAGTGGGGGCAGGTTCAGAGGATGTCAGTCCATGCAAAGGAAATGCCCAACGGGACACCTTGTTCTGGGGGACAGCAGTATAGGAGGCTGCAGACACTCTCAGACGGAGGATCCATGGGCAAGAGCGGAGCCTCCAAAGCCACCACACCTCACTCTCATCCCCTGGGCTCAGACACCAAGTCCCAGATGTTCTCCAAGCCTCAGAAGTGAATGCTTTTGGGGGATGTTATGGGATGTTTGTGGACCCTCCATCAGGGGTGAGGGGCCTGGCCACAGCCAGACAGGCAAAGAGGACATGGGTGGGGTGAAGGGCAATCTTCTCCCCCTCCCTCTTGCTCTGTGTGTAATTCTGTCCAGTGTTCCCCAGAGGACACGTGTGCATGGGAAGGGTTCTAGCACTAAATATTTCCACCCAGATGGATATGATCTTGGGGTTCCTCTTCCCCAAACTCAGATATTTCTGTCTTAAAAATAAAGATTCGAGCTCCCTAGCAAGTATAGAAAGAGGGAAGGAGCCACTTAAAAGTGAGAAAGAGGCATCACAACCTATTCTCCAACCCGCCTTCAGTGAAGTTCCTGAGTTCCTGGCTGAGCTTCCCAGCCCCGCCCCTGCCTCCACTGCCTGATGTTTCCTGGACTTGGAGGTGGTGGGACCCTGCGGGCCAGGGGCAAATCTCCAGGTGCCCTCTCTTCCTTTGACTTCTCATTGTGTTGGTCATGCCGAGGGCTCAGACGTGGCCGTGACAGTGCAGTTAGCTAGAACGGTGAACGGGACCCAAACTGTGCTAAACCTCGAAAGAGATCCAGGTTAAAGCCTCCACCCAGAACACCCAAACGCCTGGGCTGGGGCAGTGGGACGGCCCCACATTCCTGCACTGAGCTCAAGGTCCTCCCCACTGCCCGTCACTGTGCTGGCCACTGCTCCCCAGGGACCATGACACCCTGTAGACTTGCTGTACACAGCACCACACCTCCCACTCCATCCAACAACCTGGAGACCATACTAACCATTCCCCTGCCTCCAGACACCCCTCTCTACTCTCTAGCCCTCCAAAGGAGGCCCCACACCTGGGCAGATGCACCAGAATGACACATCTTTGGTTCTTCCTTTCCCTGCCTCCAGGGATTCAGGTTTAAAGAAACTGAGCTTGCATTCCACCTCACATGTCTCTCATCATGCCGTCATCAGGGGCGAAGACTGGCCGGCCAGGCCCAGAATGCCCTCTCTTCCAGCTGGCTGCTCCCCCAGAGCGGGGTCCTGAGATGACAGTCAAGGAGGCTTGATATGCACCCCCATCCCACTTGAGACCTGGCGCTTGTCCATCTGTTGTCATCCACCCATCCATTCATTCAACAAATACTCATTGAGTGCCCCCCTGTGTCAGAACCCATTCTAGAAGCCGAAGGGACAGTGGCAGTGGATAGAGACCAGACCTGCCTGCGTAAAGCTTTCCTTCCTGGGAGGAGGGACAGACACCAACAAGGAAATCAGGACAAGATAAACCCAGATAATGGTAAGCGCTAGGAAGAAAACAGAACCAGCTGGGGACAGGGCAGCCTTGGTGGGGGCGGGAGCCGCTGGAGCTGTGGGCTGCGGAGCAGAGCTTCTTCAGGGGGACGGTAAGCTGCGCTGGAGAGGTGGGGATGAGCCAGCAGTGTGCAAAAGGACAAATGTTTCAGGAGAAACCAGACAGTTTCTATTATCTGGGAATCGATCGGGGTAGGTAAGGAGGGCAGGAGCAGATGACGGCGCCCAGGGCCTGCTCCCCAGGGAAAAGCTGCTTCCTGGAGGCCCCTCTGCCTCAGACTGCCTGGTGTTAGGTACTGAGGTGGCTAAGAAAGGACAGGGAGAAAAGATATCCAATTCAGGGCTTTTATTCAAGGCGGGACACAGATCAGACAGGCTGAGTCCTAACAGACTGTAGCAGCAAGAGGAAGGGCAGAAGGGCTTTCAAGGGTGTATAGCAGAGCCCAAGGAGGGTGGGCCACCCTGCTGACCTGCCCCAGGAGCCCAAGGTAATAGGTGTTTGCAAGACGATGTCCTCTGGTCAGGGATGGCTGACTCAGCAATGGAAAATCCAGGAGATTCATAGGCCTTGTTTCTGGGAAAAGCTAGAGCAAGAGGGAAGGGGAAGTGAGGATGGAGGGGCACAACCAGCTTCCAGCAGGATGCTAGTGGCTGTGCCTCAGCTGCTTCCGGTATAGGGAACCTCGTGCTCAGGTATTCAGCTGGTGATGCAAACCTTCTTGCTTAGGTCCTCCGCATCCAGTACATTCTGACACCTGGCTTGTCTCTGATGGGAACCCTGCTCTCGCTGCCCCGCCTGGAGCCTCCCCTGGGGCCTCACCGCAGATCAGTGGTTAGTGAAGGTCGAGCACAGTCTGCACCAAGCCCTGGCGAAAATACACCAGATTCCTCTCCCCCAATCCCCACTCTGTCTCTCCCTCTCTGGGAGGCAAGAACATTTGAAAGATGATTTATACCCTCACCGTTCAGTTCGGCCCGGCCCGTGTTCGCCGACCCCTGGGGCTGTGCTCCGTTTCCAGCCCTCTGGGAGTCTGCTGTGGACCCCAGCTCTGGGCCCTGCAAGGGACCTCCCTGTACCCTAGACCCCAGTACTGCCCTCTGCACCTCTCTCTGTAAGCTGACCAGACCAGGCTGGAGCAGGACTGACTAGGGGGCCCAGTGGTCCCATATACAAAGCAGCAGTTCCAAAGCCCAGCACACACACGGTTCCCCCCCAACCCCTAGTCCTGCTCCCAAGTCTACGCCCTTCCCAAGGGGCCTTCCCCTGTGTGAGCCCTCATACCCTCTGCCTCACCCCCAAGGCAGCCCTGGTCACCTGAGCTTTTCCTATATTCCCGTGGTCCAGAGACAGTCCTATGTACCAGGCCATTGCCCTCGGAGAACACAGCTCTTCTGCCCCGCTGAGACCTCAGCAGGTGCAGGAGCCAACCTTATCTGTAGCCAGGGGCTGCGTACTCAGTACCCTGTAGCCCCAAGCAGTCAGCCACCAGGACCCAGGCCGTTAGCCCTCAGGCACTCCTTATCCTCCCTCCCTGCCCACCAAGGCAGGGAGGTGGTACGAGCAGTGGTGGGGGGCTTTAAAAGACATGCGGGGTCGGATCTATCCTCAGGGAGTTTATTATCTTGACAGAAAAAATGGAAGGCAGACAGTAAGATGTCTGTGCTGTCGGAGGACTGTGGAAATGGTGGTGGTCTGGAGTGAACCGAGGAAGCCTCCTGGAGGCGAGGGGACCCAGGCAGGCCTTGGAGACGGGAGGAAAGGGGTGAGAAGTGAGGGGTGGGGTGAGAAGCTGCAGATACCTAGATACCCAAAGCGACAACAACAAAAGCCACAGCACTCCTAGGTGACACTACAGCATGCATCCTTGGGTCCCAGAAAAAGGAGGACGCTGTGAGGGCCTGTTCCCTCTTATCCGCTTCCTCACTGCCTTTCTGAAGGCCCTCGGAGGTTGGGCTGAGGCCAGAGCAGCCCTCCTCTCTTCGGCCTGTCCCAGAGGACAGCTGGCCGAGGCGGTGGGTCTGGAGAGAGTCTGCTTGCTGGGGATAAGGGAGCGAGTGGGGAAAGGCCTGGTGGGGAGGGGCTCCTGTTATTTGGATTTGGGGGCCGATAAGGGGGAGAGATGGGCAGGGCATGGCCACCTCTGTGCCCAGGAAGAGGAGCTTTCAGTCCGGCTGGGAGTGGACTGGCTGAGAACTGTGCTGCTGGTGCCAGCGGACAGTCAAGGAGGCGGGAAGGGAGGGTGGCAGGTGGAGCCAATGCCAGAAGAGTCTGAGGCCACGTGGAGCAGAGCAGGTGTGGCTGCAGAAGAGAGATTTCTAACAGGTTGCCAATCATTTGCCTGTCTGTGGTCCCAAAGGGTGGGGGCCGTCATTTCCCAGACTTCTTTCTCCGCCCCCAGGCCCAGAGGGCCTGTCCTCCTGGTCACCCCAGGCGGCCGGGACATCCTGCCCGGTGTGAAGCCTCACGCCTCCCCCTCTTCTTCCGCATGTCGGGGCTTCTTCAGCTGCCTCTCTGCCTCACTCATTCCATCTCCCTGATCCTCTTATTAAAAAAAACATTTCCAAGTTAACTTATTTTTCATTTTGTGTTTGTATTTGTACATCCAGCCCAATACTCTCAAAGGAATAAATTATTATTTCAGTATGTAAAGGTTTAGTGTCTTCTCTTGGCTACCCCAAAGCATCCAAACTTTAAAAGAGCAAAACTATGTATTGCACAGTGACACCCTCATAAATCTGCCTACAGAGTCAGAGAAGAGGCGTCAGGGCGGGGGTTTCACATGTGCCAACGCTGTGCCGCCGCCGTGCCCCCGCTGCGGCTCCAGGAGGGAAACGTGCCAAGGATGCATGACCCACACAACTGTACACCTGAAATCCATGTCACTTTACTAACCGATGCCTCCCCAATAAATTCAATAAAAATTTTAAAAAGAGAGTGCATAACCAATGCAGAGTAATTATGAAACTAACATTTCTGCCAATAAATTTTGAGGCTGATTTAGACCGGATAGGACTATAAATCCAGTCTTTGCACCAATTATGAAAAATATACCCTATAATCTTGAATATCTTATTTTCAGAGAGAAAATAAACAGTGGAAAGTTATGTTGGGTCAATGTTGCAAACTCTGTTGGAGCCCAGCCCCTTATTAACTCGTTCCCGGACTCCAGAACCTCTGACCCCCAGATCAACGCACGCATGCGCGCTCGCCGCTGTCCTCCCTGCCTCCGACTGTTGCAGCCTGTGGTGGCCTTTTCTTCCCGTCCTGCCCACTCTCTGCCTGCTGTTCGCTTTTCATCCTACAGTTCTCCTGCTCATCCCAACCCTTTTAAAAAAGATTTTATTTATTTATTTTTAGAGAAAGAGAGGGAGAGAAAAACTCTCACGTGCCCCGAGCTGGGGACCTGGCCTGCATCCCAGGCATGTTCCCTGTCTGGGAATTGAACTGGCGACCCTCTGGTTTGCAGGCCGGTGCTCAGTCCACTGAGCCACACCCATGAGGGCTCATCCCAAGTCTTTTGTTCACTGCAGGACACAGGACACAGGACACCAGGGTGTCCTGAATGGATGCACAGGTTGGACACATGGCTCTAAGTTGCTGGGAGTAAGACGCAAATGGAATCAGGGTAGTTTTTCAACTAAAATCAGGGAAGACACCACCAGCACCAAACTGTACAAGATTCTGACTGGCACTGGCTCCATGAAAATGAGCAGTCAGCAGGAAGCGTAAAGGGATTCTAAACAAACGGGGGTAACAGTGAAATTTACCCACACAATCTGACACTTATGGGCCCAGAAGTGGCAGAAAAACAAAGACGTGGAGGGGAAACCTGGGCCGAGTCAAGTGAGCATGCGTGCTGAGTGTGTCTGTGCTGGTCTTCGAGTGGTGGTGGCACTTGGAGGGGACACAAAACTAGATGGCCTCTGCAGGGAGCCGGGCCTCTGGCACAGACAGCATTTTTGGATTCTTCAGTGATGGCACACCCCTACCAGAAAGGCCAGGACGCCTCTCCAAGCAAAGAAGGTAAGAAGCCTGGGGAACCTGTGCTGGTGACTGGAACAGGCATTAGTGCTGTGGTGGCCCCTCAGGTTCCCTCCCTGAGATCCCGGAAGGGGCTCATTCGGGTCTGACTGGGCATTGCCATTGACTTTGCTCTTCTAGAAAATGAGGAGAGCAAAAATTTCAGAAATGTGTCCATAAAGACAAGAATATCGATCACGGAACCCATGACCTTATTCAGAAACTCTGCTTGCGCTGTTACTGGGGAGACCCGAGTCAGGGGGCCCCCGTTCCTCGGTTCTTGCCTTGCTTGCAAGAGAAGAAAAAGCGAGAGACGGCACGTCCAGTGGAAGTGAGATGGCAAGTTTGTTTGTGAAATATGTACGGGTGAGCACGAAACTGCAGGCAGGGACCCAGTTAGTCTGAATGTATAGAGAAAATAAAGTTATTAGTAAGTTTATTAGTAAGTTTATTTTATGCACTTGAACCAGAAGGTACAAGTGAGCACCCAGCCAATCTGGGTGCCCAGACTATTGGGGTTCAGGGTTGTATACTTTAGCCAGCTTCTAGGTGACCCTCCTTCTCCGTCTTCTAGACCTTGGGATTAATACACAGTCACAAAGGCTTTCTTTCCCATGGAAGTGTTACGGCAGAACTTCCAGGGCCTCCCTTCTCCTGCGCTCTCACGGTGTTCCTGGTGACGTTGGAACACCTGGCAATCTCGTCGCGCCAGGCTCAGGACTGCCGGGCCAGTGGACGAGATGTGTCTCCCTCCTCTCCCTGCCCTGGTTCACTATTTGTCCTACCTAACAGTACCACGGATGTTCGATCCCCGTTTTCCAAGGACTGTTTATATTTAGCATTTGATGACTTGGAGTCAAAGGTGGAAGACTCGGGAGAGAGCTACTTCAGTGAGTTCTCCACCCGCTGGAAAACGGAGCTCTGGTTTCGAGTAAAAGTTTGACAACCTCCTGGAACTGTATGTAGCACATCAGGGAAAATAGCTCGAGTGCCTTGACCTTACTGATGAAGAAAAGGTCCGAGAGTGGGCTCGACAGAAGCCGAAACTGAGCGTGTTACACACCCACGGGGTCTACACCAACCCTAACAGCACGCCCCTCCTCCATCTGGGTATCAGAACGTGCCCAGGAATACTGAAAGTATGGGAGGGATTTAGAAACTCCGTAAGCACCACCACTTCTCTTCCCGGCTTGCCGCCAGGCTGTGGGCGGCAGCGCCCTGCGACCGCTCCCCCGGAGGCTGTCCAGCGTAACTCTGACGTAGCGCATCTCACGTCGGCTCAGAGAGCAGGTGCAGATGAGCTCAAGAAGCTTCGAGAAGACACTGGGGACCGGGGATTCTCATTGTCCCTCTTGGGAATGAATATGCTGGTCTTCAGAATATTTCAAGTGACTGACCTGCGGGCTCTCCAGGAGGGATGGATCCGCGGGGATGGTGAGAGGAGGCCAGCCCACTGGCTCCTGGGCGGCACACCGTGAAATGAGGGACCGCAGCACGCGAAAGCCCTGCAGGAGTCGCCGCCTCAGACCACATAGCAGGCTCTGCTGTGGACGGTGCTCAGCAGGCCTCTCACAGGAACCCCACACAGCTCCTGGGGTGAACCAAGCCCAGAGCTGAAGACTGGGGCTGTGCAGGGTGCAGGGAATGTTCCCACTCAGCCCCCTCTTCTTGCAGCCAGTTCTCGGTCTTTTTGGTTTGCTTTTTCTTTGTTTCTTGGTCTTCTGTGGCTTGCTCCAGTTCGAGAATACCCAAGTGACCACAGGACCCAGATGCAGCTCTCCACCCCATTCCTGGGCTGGACACACTGCTTGTGCCCACGCAGCACACAGCGTGACCCCCAGTGAGGGGCTGCTGCTCTGTACGAGGGACCTGGGGTGCGAATGCCATGAACTCACCATGTCCATGGTGAAATGTGTGCCCCCAGGCTGGTCCTTGTTGCAGGTTTGCTCTCTGTTCTTTTTTAAAAATTAATATTTTTTAAAGATTTTTATTTATTTATTTTTATAGAGAGGAGAAGGGAGGGAGAAAGAGAGGGAGAGTAACATCAATGTGTGGTTGCTTCTTGCATGCCCCCCAATGGGGACCTGGCCTGCAACCCAGGCATGTGCCCTGACTGGGAATCGAACCGGTGACCTTTTGGTTTGCAGGTCAGCACTCAGTCCACTGAGCCACACCAGCCAGGGCTGCTCTCTATTCTTGTTTTTTCTTTCTTCCTTTTTTAAATTGTTAATTCTATTATAGTTGTCCTAATTTTCCGCCCCCACCCAGCCCACACACCCTCCCACAGTCAGTCCCCTCTCCGCTGTCCATGTCCATGAGTCATTCATACATGTTCTCTGACTATTCTTGTTTTTTTTCTTAAGCTTAATGGCTTTTAAAAAACAAGACTTGAAGCTCTAGTTTTCTATATCTTTTATAGTGTACAGTATTTTATGAGCTGTATCAAAAGCTTGTTCATTTAACCACAACAACGAAAAGCAAAGACAAAGCGTATGCCTGTTCCACACACACATCACAAGCCGAGAAGTACAGCGCTCCGTGGGAACGCTGGGTGCAGGCTGCACGGGAGGGAGTGGAAGAGGTTCGGCGGAGGGTCGGTCGCTGCCAGGCGGCAGGCAGCGCTGGCTGTGAGGAACTCTCCTGGAAGGGCGTGGGTAGAAAGGCTGCCCCCAGGCTGCCCAAACCACCAAGTCCACAGGAGGTGGGGAGCGTGCGCAGCCATCACACAACCACAATGGGCTTGGTTTCGACAACCAAATCTCATTTTACTAGTTGCCCTGAGATATCCCCCAAGCTTTCCAGAATGTTACCTTTTCCAGTCGTGCCCCTTCTCTGGGTGATGAGCTCTGTCTGTCGCCCCGTCCGTCAGTTGCCACTTCACTCCTCAGGATAAAACTCTCCCCTCCTGACTCCAGCTGCTGACGCCTCATTGGGATCAGGCAATGAAGGTGGCTCTTGGCTAAGACAAGAGTTTCTCATTCATAAAGACAGGACCCAGGCTGGGCTCCTTCTCTGAAGGGACAGACCCTGGAGTGTGAGGGTCCTCGGGGGCACTGAGGCTCTTGCTGTTATTTAACGCTCTGGTGGCAGAGGGAAGGCCCCAGATGCGCCCCTCCCAGGGACTCAATTTCAGACAAAGGAACTGGGATGAAATGTGGCCATTAGTAAGGGAAAAAAATCAAAAGGAACTGTTTAAAGAGCAAAAATCTTGCAGGACACCATAGAATGTATTTGAAAACGGGTCGGGCTCGGGCGGATGGGCGGCAAACAAACGTGCCTTGCAGAACAAAAAGCCCAGGCCCTGCCCAGAGGCCACAGGCCGCCAAATGCCGTGAGCAGAGCGCCCGCTAGGAGCGAGGGCCTGGGAGCTGGAGCCTCAGCACCTCCACACACCCGCACCGGGGGCAGGAACTAAAGCGTGCATTCAGCTGCAGAGGCTTCTGTCAGCGATAGGATGACAGTGGGAAGCACGAGATGCCACACACGCGTGTCTGGCAAACTAATGACACACACAGGGTCTGCTGATGACACACAGAGGCGAGGGAGAAGGCAGCTGAGCACACGGTCCAAACTGGCCCTCTCACATGGCTCCCTGGGAACTGCGGCCAGGAGAGACGCTTTTATTCCTCCTGCCCGGGTCACAGACAGTGCTCCTGCCCGTGCTTTGAAAAATAAAAGGTTCTACACCCACCCCCACTGTTGGTATAACACTATGCCCAAAGCCTCACTTTCCCTTTTTTCTCACATTCCCAGACATTGTAAGACCTAGAGGACATCTGACCAACAACTCTCGGTGGGGTGTTGAGGATCTCTTGGGCACCTTTGGGCAAACTAGAAAAAGGCAGCCCCCTGGGTGGATCCAGGGCAGCCGGGCCCCGCACGGCCTGCTCTGTGGAGCTGGCACACCTGTAGAGCTCCACCTGTGACCTGGCCACGTGGGCCACCAGTGACAAGGCCAGAGGATTCCAGAGGCGAAATGGCGTTCAGCATTTACGATATGGCTGCTTCTCTGGAAGGTCTTTCACCGTGACAGGCGAGGGTGGAGGGAGAGCACAGGGCTGGGACTCTCCGCTGTGGCCCAGAGAGGAAGGCTCGCTGCTGCTGTGACAGCTGCCGCCTGGTCAGCCGGAAGGACTGGTGGAGGCCTTCACAGAAGTGACCGGCTTGGAACCCAGTGGAATCGCTCCATGTCTCTTTTTCCAGTGGAGCAGCATCAATGAACAGACAGAAAAACAACCATGCTGTAAATGCACGGCCAACGCTTTTCACCGCCTGAGAGGCCCCTTGGCCGCGAGAGATCAGGCGGGGAAGAGCAGCGTCCCTGGAGGCGCATCCCTTTCCAGGGTCTCTCTCCCCAGGGGTCATCGCTGTCCTGAAACCTCACCCCGCCCATTACTTTTCCTGCCTTTTGAAGTTTACGTAAACGATTACAAATTGTATCTAGTCTTTCCTGTTTGACCTTTCTGCTCAACAGTCCACGTGGTGAGATGTAGCCAACCGCTGCCGGCCCTGTGTGCATGCTGCGCTGCAGACCTACTCCACGCTCTATTGATCCGTTACACTGTTGATGGGAATTCGTGCAGTCTTTCCTTTCAATCGACTTTTTTTCCTGATTACAAAGGTGGTCAAATAGTCATGTAAAATGTTGCTATTTTAAGATCTCATTGAGAGTTCCAGGTCCTGGTGTGCCGGGGGTCTCAGCACCTGGGCTTCCCTCGCTCCCTTCGGTGCTCAAGCCCCTCACCCACCCCCCACCCCCGGGCTCTTCTCAGTGGTCTCAGCCTCCTTCCCACCCCCAGCCGGGAATAGCGCCCCTGCTTGGTCTTTCAGCCCCAGCTGCTCAGGCCTCGAAGTGCCCGGGAAAGCTGCTGTCTGGGTCAGTGTGTGCCCTCAGCCAACACTTTCCCTCAGCCATGACATCTCCAGACTTCTTGCCACCCCTACCCCAAAGCCCAGAGGGGCCGTCAGCAGCTGTCTCACTGGGGAAAGGAAAGGCTCAGAGTGCAGAGGCCTTCACCAGCCCTGCTATGCCTGCCACCCGGTGCCCTCGTCACACTCATGTGCCCGTCAGCCGAACCGGGCTCTTTCCCAAGGCATCCGGTGGGGGGTGTGGACCCGGGACTGCTGCCCCACCCAGCCTGCAGGACTTAACCCTCAGTCTGCTCCCTCAAGCCAGAGACCCTCGGCCTCTCCCTGTCTGGGCCACGAACAGGCAGCCCCTTCCTTCCCTTCTGGGGTCCCTGGGGGCCGCCGCCGTGCTGAGCTCAGTTCACAGGATACAGTTCGGGCCTCTGGGTGGTATTTGACGTGGTCACAGGGGTTCTGTTGAGACTCTCGACTCCTGGGACAGCAATTTTTCTCAGTTCCTCTCTTCACTCCCACCTCTGCCCTTTCGCAATCCCCTCGCACCAGTTCTCTTCTCGTGCTGGCCCCTGAAGCACCAACTTTCCCCAAAGTTCAGGGTCAATCTACTGTTCTGGGCACCCCCCTCAGCAACACCAACCCTGGGGACCCCATCCCAGGACTCTCTCCCATCCTGGGACCCCCCCCACTTCAGGCTTTCTATCCAGCCATTCCACCCAGAGGCCCAGAAGAGCCTCAGAATCTCAGGGAGGTGCCTTTTGAATGAAAGCACACTCAAATCATGCATTTAAAAAACCAGCCCTTGAGAGTTTTCACAGTGCAGACTGCCAGAGCAGGCAGTTAGGCATGAGCAGAGCGGGAACCACAGGCCAGGCACTGAAAGTCCTAGGTGCTCAGCAACGGGCCAAACTAAAGGAAACAACCGTTGTAGGCTGGGGCCTCCCCCCTACGGTGACCTTTGCTCCCCCAGCCTGTCGTTAGCCTTGTGGTTCAGACCCCCTCAGAGGAGGAGGATCAAGGGGCAGGAGAATAGCCTTTTACGACTCCAGTACAAGGACAGGAGATGACAGACCCTGAGGTAAGTCAGCTTAAAGAAGGAAGTAGTTCAAAATCCAGAAGTTTGTTTAAAGTTTGTTTTAGAACTAAGCTGCTCTGAACTTTACCTCTCTTCCTAAGTTCTTTGTAGTAACTAAGTTCTCTGTAGTAACAAAGAACTTAGGAAGAGAGGAAAAGTTCCTTAAAACTTGGTCACTAATTTAAAAAGAAGTAGTGGTAGAAGTAGTTTGTTTTAGAACTAAGCTGCTCAGTACTGCCTCCGGGCTACACGCAGCCCTGCCCACCCCCGGGGGCAGCACTGAGCAGCCTGCTCCGCTCTGTTTCCAGTGTGCTTCCGCTTCGCTTGCTGAATAAACTTTCGCTTACACCAGAATTCTTGGCTCTGAATGCTTTCTAAGCTGACCTCAAGAACCGAAGCCCACCGTGACCGCTAACAAGACCATGCAATGGAGAGGTCCACTCCACAGAGCCAGGCAGGCCGCTGGCAGAGCGAACAGTCCGTCCCTCCCGAGCATCCATAGTGCCCTCTCGGGCGGGCAGGGGCCTCCCACACTGCCCAACAGGTGCTTCAGAATCTCCGGCAAGGGCCAGATGCTGTGTGTTCACCAACAGGAAACGTGGATTTAAGAAGTTGGGAAAGCACACTGGACAGATGGACTGTGCCAGCCAGGGAGCCAGCAGAAACAAAGGCTTCACAGCTGACAATCTACAATGGTGGGGTGCTGCAGAGAGAAACATGAGACCTAGAAGGAGTGGGCGCACACGGACTGAGAGCAGAGGGGGCAGCCAGGCCAGAGCCGGGCCTCCCACTGAGGGCCACACCAGGTGATGTTTGCCTTCTGACCGCAGCCGGTGCCCCCTGACCCCACTGGCAGCCGTCCTGTGGTCCATTCAGGTCAGCCTCCTGCGCCCAGCGCAGGGCAGAGGAGCTGTGGAGAGGGCTGAGCCTGGCTCTGGAGGAGAACGTGAGACAGGAGCAGGAACAGGTGAGGCTTCCGCTCCATCAAGACATAAGGCGAGGGCGAGCCATCGGTGACACTGCCGTAGAGACCAGGAAGCCAAACGGGAGGACCCAGGGCTGGTCCTGGAGCCTTCATGCCTTCCCCCGCTTCGCTCTCCTCTGCTGTTATCCAGAATGATAACCAATCACAGCCTACACTCAGGAGGACCTGCGTGCTTCAACTGAGGGAAAGGCTGGGGCATGGCCACCTAGACCCCCTCTCTCTACGATCCATTGCATCTGGCTTTTAAACTACTGCCTAAGTGAGAAAGGAGCAAGGCAGCTGGCGAAGATGGAGAAGGCAGGTCTCTGGGGGCTGGGTTTTAAGGGGGGAAAAATCTGAGGCAGGAAGGTGTGTCAAACACGTGTACAGATAAGGGAGATAATCACCAAAGCACAACTCAAAAGCAGAACTGACAGATATATGTTTCTGCACAGAACACTGTTCCCAGTAGGGTGGTCTATGCAGCTGGGACCTGTCTTTCTGAAGGGGGGAGGGGTACACAAAAACAATAATAACACCAGGGCAGCAAACGGCTGACTGGAACTTCAGGGCAGTCAGCCACAGCCTAGCGTGCATGGCGGAAGCATGGCTTCCAGAATGGCCTGAAGAGAAGGATCTGGGCACCCCCGAGCACGTGAGGCCAGTGAACAGGTGGGATCACCAGCAGAAAGCAAAATCGAACCTCTGCTGACACCGACACAAAGCAGGGAGCTTCCACCCCTGAGACTGACTTGGGGTTCTGTTTATTCCACCTCGCGCCAGATGTGACCAGGCTTTTTTCTAGTCCAGAGAAGGCTGCCAGGGAGCTCAAGTGTTCTAGAAAGAAGAGGCCTGAGCTGGGCTGTCCAGTCTCTAAGGATATGTCAGCAGAGATCATGAATCAGTTAATAAAATCCTGGGATATCAGGAATAGGAGGCCCTTTGGGGCGGCAAGGACTCATTTAGCCAAGTAGATGGTTTTTCTTGGGAGAGGTTTCTAAACTGAAAATAAACTTAAAGTAGGGTTAAGATACATCAAGAGCATAGTAGTCCCAAAAATGTTACAGGGGGACAGCTGGGAGCCCCGACTGTGGGCTGGGCACCAGGGGGCCCTGTCCTGCCCTTTCCACAATCAGTCTTCAGTGATTCGGCCCTGGGGGAAGGGCCTAAGAGTGGAATGCCTTATACCCCAGGCCACTGTGGCATTGGCACCTACGAGCTCACCCTGGGTATGGCGCATGTGAGGCGTCTTGTCTGTAAGGACTAGTGTGGTCTCCGAAGAAGGCAGAGCTTAGAGCGGAGCCAAAACTGGGGAGCGGAGCACGCAGGGGCTGTGGGGAGAGGCAGAGAGGGGGCCCCACCAGGCACTTCCCCTTCTTCAGAGTTCCAGGCAGCTCAAAGCCCCAGAGGGGCCGGCAGCCCTGGTTGGGAGGCCAGGGAACCGGGACGGCGTGGAGACCCCCAGCACGCACCCAGGAGGGCAGTGAAGCCAGGAGGACAGGCACTCGTGAGGGTGCCTGCCGCCACCTCGGACCCTCCCTCCTCCTCCAGAGGAGCCCCCAGCGGGGCTTCGCTGCCTCACAGCCCACCCGCCAGTCCCGGAAGCAGTTCTGTTTCTAGCCCTCTCAGGTTTTCACTCTTCTGCCTCAGCCCTCTTCTCACCAACTTCAAGCTTTTTTGCCTCTTCTGTTATTCTCCCCTAGAACTATCTGCTGCTACTCGCAGGGGCCCACCTGTGGGCTGGAAGGGTAGATTTTCCTTCTGAGCACTCTGCCCCCTTCCCCGTCCTCTTTAACCAACGCCAGTGCTGTCCCTCCCCGAGGGCTGGGCCCCGCTCCTCCCTTCCCTCTGCCTCACTTCTCTCCCCGCGGCCTCGGCTGCCTTTGCTCCTCCTCCAGAAGCAGCAGCTGCTGTGAAGTGGCTGCGAGAAGGAAGAGCAGCCTGCCCCTGCTGGGGGCCTCGCCGGCGTCTCCGAGACCGAAGGCAAAAGGAGGAAAAGCCATCCACAGGAATTCAGCCCCTCTCCTCCCACCCTCAAAAGGCTTCTGCCTCCAGCTCTTCCAGAAAGAACATTCCAGACTCAGAGAGGCTCTTCCTAGAGGAGAGTCTTCTTGGCGTTTAGGGGAAGCTGAAGGCCCCTGGTTGTCCTGCCTGGAAGCTTTGTCTGGAATCTGAGAGCACAGCGTGATCGTTAGTGCCTTGCCAATGGGCCACCCCCACGCCCACTGCTCAACGGAGGGGAAATGAAGAACGGGGTGCTCAAGTCAAATGACAAGGTCAGCAGTGTAGGGAACAGGTCCGAGTGAAAGCAGGCGACCCTAGAAAGTGGAGCTCACTGGGCAAGGGCCAGGGTGTTCAGGCAGAAGGAAAGGCATCCTCCCTGGGGGGGTGAACCAGGTCATCAGGTCATCGCCATCCACTCACTCTAGGCCCTCTCTGCTCCACTGGTCCCCACCACTGCCCCCAGACCTCTTCCTCCCCCAGCAGATGCCATCAGAGGGACCTTTGCTGGCTAACGGGAGCCCCCAAGACATGGCAGAACCAGACATTATGTGCCTGGCCCCATTTCCCTCTGTCTCTGACTGTCTTCCAGCCCTGCCTCCTCTGTGTGCACCTACACCCTTCTTTCCGGAGTATCTTCCGGCTTCTGCTGGGTGTCCACTGCATCTCTCTCCTGGACTGTTCTCTCTCCCAGCACTGCATCTATTTTATTGCCCACCTCTGTCCCTTCCTGTTTCCCTCCACTCCCGCACAACGGCCAAGGGCCAGAATCCAGAGCTGGAGTCACAAAGGAGTGTCACAGTGCCGGACGGAGCCTCGTGGTGTCTGAGGAGAGAATTGCCTCTCCCGCCTGTGGGCCCTGTACCATTCGGTGAGGCCCGGGGTGTGGGGGAAAGCAGGGCTGGCTGCGAGGAGGAGCCACAAAACACACCAGCTTCCCTCCTTCGCCTCATCTGAAGCCAGCCTTTCCCTGGCGGTGCTCCTCCAGCTCTTCTGAGAGAGAGAGGCTGCTCCTCTTCCTGTCCACCTGCCTCATTTTCCCGACCTTTCTAACTCCTTCTCAGTAATGCTTCCTCTTCCACTCGGAGCCCCATACCCCATGCCACAGGCTCTCTTCTTCCCATCTTCATCTATTAACCACCCAGTGGACTCCCACATTCACCTCCCCATGAGGGCCTAAAATCATGCCTGGCACATAGTAGGTGCTCAATAAATATTTGTTGAATGAATGAATGGAGACCTCTGGTCTCAGAATCATGGGTTTTATTGTTGCCCCAATACTGCCCCCACTTAGACAATTTTAACAACTTCCAAGAAACCTTGTCCCCAGTCATCTTTTTCTGCAACCCATCCCCTCAGTTGGTCCTTAAACCCAGGTATTGCCTCTGGGGCCCCATCTGTGCTCTCTACAACCCCTTTCTTTGGAGATGCTTCCATGACTGCCAACCCAACTTGCAGATCCCAGTTTCATATCATGTTGTCTCTGCACCTCATGGTCAACCCACTTAACACCCTTGACTCTCTTCCCTTTGAGCTGGACTTGCCTTGCTGGTCTGCAGCCTTGGAACATGACTTTTCTTTTTTTTTTCTGGACTTGTACTTGAGCTCTGCAAGAGAAAAGTGCAGAACCCAGGGGTTGTTCCATTATAAAGGGTTAATTAATAATCCGGCTGTGCCTTCCTCTGCTGCCAGCTGCTAGTCAGTTTACTAACTCTTGTGACCCATTCCCAGAGTTCACCTTTGTCCTCAAACCACTGTCCCCATCCCTAGCCCACTCCCTTTCTGTGACATATATACCCAGTCTTCACTCACTGATGGGAACCCAGGCTGTCAGCTTGGAACCCTCTCCCTGGCCCTCCTGTCTCATGTTATCTACCCTTACTCAGCCCCTGCTCAGGCTCCATACTCTTTTTCTGGATAATTCTTCCACTTGAGCTTTGGGTCTCACACACCCCAGGCTGGCCTTCCAGCCAACTGTCCCTCCCCCAGACATCCTGTGGAACTACTTCTGACCTCGCCTCCCACCTCTTAGCCTAACCCTGTGCCAACACCTCTCACTAGATTAAAAAAAAACACAAAAACCTCCCCTCCACCAAGCATCTTCCTTAAGCTAGCATTCTCTTTTAAAAATGCCATTCACCAGAAAACTTCTGGAAAGATCTTCGAAGTCTGTAGAGACCTTGCCCATTCCTCCCATCCACTCCACCCAGTGCTGTTGGCCTCTGTGCCGCACCCCGTCTAGTGAGTCTGAGCTCCCAGAGGGCGGATTCCCTCTGCAGTCCTCATCACACCGCCTTTCCTTTTCCTTTTTGTCCCAGAAGAAATACGTGCTTATTCTAACCAACCACAGAGAGGGTTGAACAGTGTGACTCCCCTCCAACCTACCCCAAGTCCCATCCTCCCAGACTTTTTTCAATGCACAGATATACACACAGTTATGCAAACAAATAGAAGTTTGTTAAAGACAGAAATGGGGACCTAACTCACTTACATGAACACCTGACACATTCGGTGTACAGTGAGGAATCAGGACTCTGGGCCAGGGGCTCTGGCAAAAAGCCTCTCTATTGCTGGTCTAGAAGCTGAACATGACCTATTACTGAAGGGCATGTTCTTGCTCTCCTTACGTTACAGTGACGCTCGATGAAAACACTCCTCACTCACTGTGTGCACAGCCATGCTATTCAGGGCTGCTCCTGCATTCCACCAGTCCTTTCGCGCTGAAAGCCATCTTAAGAAGCAGGATGGTTCTCTTGGATCGTGGCTGCCCACAGGTCATGCATCAGGTTCAAGCAGGATCGCAGCAGTACCTGATGGAGCAGCTCATCGCCTGGGTCTCTACCGTGCCACCGTGTACATTCTGATAGTGCTGCATTGAGACCCCAGGGACACTTCACGCGTAAGAGCCGTGGAAAAATGGTTTAATGTGTTCCAGGTGGCAGATGGCTTGAGCATCATACATGCAAATTACTCGCCATTAGATATATTATCATATGCAGCAAATATAGCCACTTACAAATGGTCTCCTCATGTTAATTAATATTTTGTCCACAAGAGTTGGTGGTGGCACGGCCCAGCTGCTGCTGGTCCAGGTTCACGTGGTGGCCAAAGGAGCACAGGTGACTTCCCTCATGGCCATCAGCGCATTTCTCAAGGAATTTGACTCAGTTCTTATTTTGATACCCAGAGTTATAGATGAAATAGGAAATTTCATAAAAAAACAAAAACAGAAACAGAAAACAGAAATGGGATCCTAGTGCACACATTGTTCTGTAGCATGCTGTGGTCCAGCTAGTGCATGGACACATCCTCACGCCAGTGCCGTGCCCCTCCACCCTCTCGGCGAGGCTGCACTGTTTCCCAGCGCGGGAACGACTGTGCCGTGGATGTAGCTCTTCTCCAACTAACCACTTGGGTTGTTTCCGATTTTCTAACATTGTGACACTGCCACAACTTTTCTTATATGTATATCCTCACAAAGTTATGTATTTTTGTTGTAGAGAGTCCCCAGCGTGGAACACTTTTTGTGTTTAAAATGACCCTCCAAAAGGCTGCCCCCGTTCCCCGCTCACCCACAGCGCACCTGGGCAGGTGGCTGGTAACCATCCTCAGGACCAGCTACTGCCCCGCCCCCTCCTTCCGCCGTAAAACTCTGCTGTTGGGTTTCTGACCTCTTCTTCTCAAATCGTCCTTCAGCCCTCAGTGCTGGTCTATATTCCTCCACCCCTGGCCTCTTGAATGTCATTTCATGAGTTCTCCTCTGGTTTTTGGAGTGGCCACCTTTATCAGCTTCATGCTAAAGGGCCTCAGATTGGTCCAAGTCCCTCCCTGCAGCTCCAGACCCCTTCTTTCCTTGCTCCTCCTGGAGCCAGGCGATCAAGCAATTCAAGTGAACTGCCCAATGAATGAGGGTTGCACAAGTGAGTGTGAGGAAAAGGAGAATGTATAATACCCCTGTCATTCATGCATTCTACAAATATTTATTGAGTACCTATTAAGTGCGGGGTATTTCAGGAGGCTGGGGAAAATGGCGAGCTGAACCAGGTGACTGCCGTCTTGGAGGGGAGAGAGACGTTAATCAAATAATCACACAAATAATTGTATGATTTCACATTGTGCTAAATGCCACAAGAGAGTGGCTCCTGGAGATGTCCCTGACAGCTGCCGGGGCCAAAGGCCTGGGAAGGCGCTTCCCCGGAAATGGTGTCAGACCTGAGGTCTGGGAAGGCTTTGAGCACACGAAGCAGGCTGGGGAGAGCTCTCCACACTGGAAGAGAATACCCAGCCGGAGGGGAGTAGGGCACATCCCAGGCACCTCAAGAAAAGCAGCACAGTCTGGTATTTAGCTAAGGGCTTGGGAAGCCTTGTTCTGTGAGATTCCTGCTCTTAACTATCCCTGCATTTCTAGCCGCAGGAAATAACAGAAAAACACTTGTTCCCATGTTTTGCCCCTCTCAGACCACGGACCCTCGGATTCAGGCTGCACTCACAGGGGAGAAGAAGGAAGCAGAGGCCATTGCCTGCCCTTCGTTGACAGCCTTGGTTACATCCCGATACTCTGCCCTTGTAGGTGTGCCTGTTTCCCTTGGCTGGACACTCAAAGTCCTCCTATAAGCCACTGGAGAGACAGGTAGATCTGAGCCACAGTAGAGGTGATGGTTGGCTTTTGACAAATCAGTCAACTCATTTGTTCTGTCGAGCTCACCTCTGACTTCCAGAGGCATTGTTCCTACCTCTGGGGATCTGTGCCGGGCAATGCTTTCTCATTACATGAATTGGGAGGGTTTCTAGTTTTCCATTCCCTGTTATTTTCTGCTCTTGGAATCTGGGTGCCTCTCAATAGAAGTTAAGAAATGTTGATCCCTACGAATAAAACAAAGCAACTTAACCTGGCCACGGGCCACGGGCCCCATCATCCATCTAACTTAAGTCTTGCCAAATGGTGGTCTGACCACTGGCTGTCCGGACTACTCAGTGGCTTCCACGGGAACCACCCTAAATGACAGAATAGGTGACATAGGGTCTGGAGCCCCGCCCTGGCCAGCCTTCATTCTTTCAGCCAAGAACCACGCACTGTCTTCCCAGAGGCCGTACTGACCTCCAGCCGAGCAACGGGACTCCCTCGTTGCCTCCCTAGGAGGGATGTGCCACCTCTACCCCAAGGGGGTTACCCCTCACCGCACCAAAGTTTGCAATGGGAGGTGGCCCTTCTCCTCACAGTGCCTTGTTAGTCCTGTGTTTGATGCCTCAACCCTCCTCAGCTAACACAAGAAATGCCAAGACTGGGCTGCTTCCCTGGCCCTCCTATCCCCTTGTCTGCAGCTTGAGGCCCATGGTGTGAGATCTTAAAAGTTCTCCAAGAATAGGCCAACCAGTTGCCACCTCCACTGCACAGCAGCCCACAAACATTAGTGAGCGCACTGTGACAGCACTGGAGACCATCCCTGTGCTGGCCACACTGACCGCCAACCACTCGGCCTGGCCTCAGGAGTCTAAGGCCCCTGCCTAGGCTGGGTCTTCAACTTTGAACTTGTAGTAAAGAGAGGGACCCCAGAAGGGGAGCATCTATCCAGGAGACCGAACTCTCTTCCTGGATTTTGATTCTGAAAGTGTTAAATGAGAGACAATAGCTCTCTTCTCAACCCGAGACCTCCATGTGGTTACATTTATTCCGTTTCAAACACTGCTGATTGGAAGGAAAACGGCTATTGCAATAATAGCACCGAGAGATTCCGAAACAAAGCACAGAGCCAAGCCCTGTAGGAGAGCAAAGCTTTCAGGAATTAAACGCTCAGTCAGTTCATGGAGAAAATGGCGTGGGTGATTTCTGGACTCCTTTCACCTGGGCAGCCACACAGCTCCCACCACAGCTCTCCCACCTGCTCTTCGGGCCCCCAACCAGGTGCTGCTGTTTCCCCGCCAGGCTAGATGATGGCTTGGCATCTAAACGGGCTTAAAGTGCCAGTGGAGACAGCACTCGGTGACCTGGGTTCACCGAGAGAAGCATGGAAACCCTCTTTGGCAGGAAGGCGCAGCCCCACAAGGGCAGCGCCTGCAGACGGGTACAGCCCAGCCAGCCCCCGCAGCTTCTCTGCTCCAGTCCTTAAACTCTTCCAATATTTGGTGGAGAGTAGACATCAAAGGGTATAAAGTGTTTTTCCTGTTTATCTTCTTGGTTCCCAGTTGGTCCCAGTGAGCTGCAAACTATACACCCAGAAGATAAGATGAATTTCAGTTTTCCTGACTTCTGACCAGGCTGGCAGCTCCTCTCCTGCTCCAGGGAAATGAACTGGGCCTCCTGCCTGGAGGAATTACCCGCCCGCTGTGCCTAGGAATGTAACTACAAGGCCCCTTGCTGGGGTTACCAGAAGTCCTGATCCTTCCAAAGTTAAAAGCAATGATTATCTGCTAAAGAAGCCAAAACTCAAAGGAAACTGATGAGAAAAGGAGGCAAGGGGCTTGGAACCTTTCGAAAACAAAGTGGGGAGGGAGATAATCTCCTCTGGGTCGGTCTGAGACTTCCCATCACTGACCCTGGACTTCTGCCCTCTCTCTGAGGGCCCAGGTGAGGAGGACTCCGGTAGACCCTCCAGGAGGCAGAGGCTTTCCCAGTCCCCAGCGGATTCCTGAGTGAGCAGTCATCTGCCTGCTGGTGGTGGAGCCTGTGTTCTAGGAATCCACAGACACCCCAGAGTGGCTGTGGGCCATGGCAGCTTCACACAAACAGCTACCTCCAGGGGTGTTGCTGGGCTGGAGATGGCAGGCATCTGTCATGCTGCCGACCTGCTGGGGACCGGAGCAGGGTGACGTGTGCTGCTCGTGACTAACGGACAGAAGGAGGGAATCCCTGCGGACTTCCCAAAGTCCTCAGTTTCTTCCTTGCCAGGGGTGCTTCCAGAAGCCAGGGCGGCCTTGAGCGGCAGGCTGGCGGAGCGCGGGGAAGACGAAGTTCCTGTGCCCAGGCTCACAGCACTTCGCCTACATCTGGATAGGGGTTTCAGTTTGCATTGCTTGGCAAAGAAACATCTCAGCGCACATTTTAAGCTCCCAAGCCTTCTAATTAATACCTACTATGTGAATTATTTATTGGGAACATATGTTAGAGTTTAAAGAGCATCAAGTGGAGATCCTCTGCTAATCAACTGATTTTAATAGGTTCATGTATTTACCACGAGCCAAGCTGGAGACTTCCCTGTCACTTGCAAGCCGGTGCTCCTCTTAGCGTGCGCCTCGAGCTATTTCCAGGTCACCCCCAGCCTGCTGCCCACCCTTTTATCCCACCCTCCCACCACCAATCCTGGCCAAATTGTCCCCTCATAATCTCTCTGGAGAAAGCAGTGTTATCTAACCTTCTCTCTCCAGCAAGAAGAGGTAAGCATCAGTCCTCAGGCCCTTGGAAAGGGCCACTCAATGGGATCAGGCTGTGCCACTCCAGGCTTCAAGCCCACATTTCCCCAGGTCATGCCATCAAAACATACTTGAGATGGAGAAGAAAGCCTAAGATTTCAAACAAGGGCAGCAGCAGGACTGAAGGACCCCCGCTGTGTCTCCCCAGCGGCCCCTCTCACTGGGGCAGCCTGGGGACCAGGGGCCTGCATCTACAGCAAGGGCAGGCCTGCCAAATGCTGGGGCAGCTTCAAAACACCTGAGGTTGGGGTAGGGTGGGGAGATCAGGGGTCCAAACAGGCAAAGGCCCTGCTCTTCCCAAGAATCTACAACCTAGGTGGTGGTCCACCCCGCACCTTCTGTTTTTATGTCCCATCAGGGTGAAGAATGGAAAGGAGAGCTCTGAGACCAGGGCCCTCATCTTCCTGCCCTCTGTCAGCCCCTGGCTCGAGGCCATCCTGGGTTCTGGAACCACACCTGGCAGGGGAGAAATTGAGGTGTTTGGGAAGTCCACGGGGATCCCCACGCCCACCACAGCCCCATGTTATCTGCCAGCAGTTGCTTTCCCAGCTCAGGGGGCTGTGACTGCAGAGAGAGGTCTAAAGGGCAGGTGCAGGGGCAAAGACAGGCAAACCACGGCCCAGTGGGCCCTTCTTCCCAAGTACCAGCCTTCCCATCTCCCCCGCACTGATCCCACCTAAAGCCACGGTCCAGGATTCTCTGAGGCTCTGTGGTCTTGAGGTGAGGCTTGGGGCAAGACGCATCCAAGAGAAGGTTTGCTTTTTCTTCTGCCCCCAGTGTATCATTGTCCCAGGCCCACTTTTTAGGTGAACTTCTCACTGTCTTGTATTTGTGGCTAAAGTGCAACTGCAGGCCCCATTGTAAATGTTAGAGACATGTGCCCAGCAAAGGAGGAGTGCTGCCACAGTTGGAGACGTGAGTTTACATCCACAGGGTGGGCACAAGGAGGGCTCTGCGCAGGGATAGGTGTCTGGGATGCAAAGGACATGTAAGGACCTCACAGACAGGAGTAATCCATTTCAAGTAGCTGATGCCCATGATCCAGCTGACCCGGCACACAGATAAGGAGCCATCGCATACTTTGACTCCTTAAAGGGGGATTCATGATCCTGAAGTCAAAGAAACCAGCTTCTCTCCTGCTTCTTCCCAGGCAGAGCTGCAAGGGGACCTGTCTGCGGCTGGGGGCTCTGCCTCTGGCTAAAGTGCCCCCACTTTAAAGAAGAAACCAGGACCTCAGACATAACAGTCTCTCTCGGCCTTGCCCTGTGTTTGATAGTCATCCCCACTTGTAGAGGTCCCTGCAAGATGAGCTCCTGCCCCCAGCCACCAGGCGCCAGAGCCCAGCAGAGACCACTGTCCAGGAATCTTTGATAGTTCTCAACAGGAGGCTTCAACAAGGCCTTGCCCTTGTCCCACAGCCTGGGGTTATCCTGAGCTGGGAAAGCCTCCCAGTCCCTGTGTCTCCACAGTGAATTTTGCGGAGCAGGAAAGGAAGTTTGTCTTGGAAGAGGGTCTGGAATGCACTCACAATGACACAATCTTTAGATGGGGCCTATGACATCAGTGCCTGCAGCCCTGACCCACTTCTGAGAGCTTCCCAATCAGCCTTTAAATCCCTCATAGCACACAGGGTCCCTGTGGTCCTGGGGCAGTGGATTGTGTCAGGTCCTTCCAGGGATGTTCTTATAGCAGCTCTGGCTCCTCGGCTTTGGGGACCAAAGTTTCCCCACAGCCTATGAGAATAAAACCAGGCAGAGAATAGCCCAGCATCCAGGGGAGGGTGTGGCTTGGAAGGCCACCCACAGTTCACCTCCCCTGGGGAGGGGGCCCCTCCAGAGAGCACCAATGGGGTGGACACCAAAGCTGGAGGTTCAAGTCACCAGCAAGGTGCAGGGACTTCACTTCCTCCCCAACTAAGATTCTAGGCACTGTCAGGACCTCGGGACCACTGTCACCCACTCTAAAGATGTTTCCCTTTGAACTCTAGTCTCTCCGGGCCAGGAGTGGAGGCTCAGGTCTTCCTTGACTGTTTCTTCAGGAAGTTAAGCCAGGCTGCTGTCGTCTCCGTGTTTTTTTAGGGAGCAGGAGGTAGCTTTGGGGGCCGAGACAGCAGGGATTTACTGCCAGGGCCCATAGACAACCCAGTGCCCACCCAGAAGTCCTTCAAGGTTCAGCAGAAAGGGAACGTCCTATGAGCTCTTACGTTCCTGGAAGTCACGTTGATCTACAAGCGTGTCAGCAAACGGGGCCTGCCCAGTTACAGCTCAAGCTGAACTCCTCCTCGGTACATGTTCTCCACGATTTTCTACCAATTCCCCAGGCCCTCCCCACCCGGCTGCTGATGTGATGCTTACATTCCTGTGGTTTGGGCCTTCAAGATTCAGTAAGGATGTGCATTGCCGGTGCCAACCCCATGCCAGTTCAAGGCCAGGTCTGCAAGGGCCCAGAGGTGAATGAGGCACTCCCTGCCTGTCAGGGAAGTGTGTTTCAGTGCCACCTGGGTGACCTTGCTGGACATGGTCAACGGGCTGCCGCAGCACATCCCGCACCAGGGGAAATGGGTGGAGAATTGTGCTGGGCTCCTGAGTGCGCAGGCACAGGGCCAGTCCCTGCAGGCAGTGACGAGGGTAGCCTCACCGGGAGGCTGCCCTGCTGTGAGCCTGGTGTACACAGGAGACAGTCCCGTACCTGCACAAGTGACCGAGTCCTCGCCCTTCCCTCCCCCGTCCCCTGCTCCATTCCGTCTGTGTTCTCTGAAGCCCGAGGGAGGCCCTGCCCATTGGCAGGCAACGAAATCCATTCCCAATGAGTCAGACCAGCAGGGGGCCCACATTCCAGGGATCGTTGGGTCCAGGATTATTTTTTCCAAAATTTTCTAACATGGGAAGCTGTTCTTCAAACAAATCAAATGTGTGAGGCAGATCAAAGTAGAAAAAGGGGAAAAAACATGCCCCGTATATGTCACGCAGGCAAAGCTTGACCTACAGCTAACCCCAAACCTGGCCTGATCCCTTGTGGTCCTCCCGGGACTCCCGAGGGCCTAGAAGCCTGCCCCGCTCCCCTTTCTTTGTCCCCCAGAAAGATTGTCTGGGTTCTAGCCAGAGCAGAGAACATTGGGATGTAAAGAGCTCTTTTCCAGATGCTCATGATGGAAAACCTAAGGCATCAACAGTCATGCCTGCTGGATTCAGACCCTTTGCAGCTCAGGGTGAGGCTCAGAAGACTTCCCCGTACTCTGAATTAATGTGGGAGAGACTGTTCCTCTGCTCTCTCAGTAGGGAGTCGGTAAGGCCCCAGACTCCCCCTTTCTCTCCATCCCTGTTCCACCGATGGTTCCAGCAGCCAGGAAATGTCTCCCAAAGGCAGCCAAGGACTGGTATCAAAGACCTGGTGAGACGGCTGTGCTGGGGGACAGGAACACTGCCCCAACCTCTCCTCCTCCAAGCTGCCCCCACCTCCCATCTTTTTACACTGTGACCCCCACACCCCCTGTCCTTATTTAAAACCTTGGCTGGCATCAGCCACCCCAGTGCTGTGAGAAACGGAAGTCCATTATCTTTCCACATTTCCCTTCCCCAGGGCCCATCTGCAGTGAGCTACCACTGACTTTGCTCTGTAAGAGATGCTCCAGTCCATTCCCTGTATCATAAAGGTTTGTTTTTTTTTGTTTTTTTTTTTTTGCTGCACCCCATGCCAGCATTTCTTCAAGATGCTGGTCATCGCTCCTGAAGAGGCAGCCTCAGCAAGCTCACTTCACAGGAACCAAGCTGTGGGCTGAGCTATGTAAATGTAACTCTGGGTCCCAAATTCTGGGGTGGGCAGCTTCCCCCCGACATAATCCATCTATCTTGACGGCCCCCAACGCCTCCCCTACACTCAGATGCCACCACGCCCCCACCCCCCGCACGTGCTCTGGGACCCCGCGGGGACGAAGAACAGTGCTGCTCCCGGTGGCAGCGGGACTGGGGCGCAGAACCCGCCCGCGACCCCCCAGGGCACAGGCCACCTCCTCTCCCTGGGGCCACCGGGGTGCCCCAGCTTCCAGGAAGGCGCCCCAAACCCGCTTGCAGCCTCCGACCCTTATGGTGGTCAAGGCCCATTTGCGCCTTTAAGTAGCCCGGGGCGGCTCGGCCGCGCGACCGGACCGAGATGAACCGTTGGGAGCGGCCGTTACTCGGAGGCCTCCGCGCTGGCGGCGGGTGGGGTGGGGTGGGGTGAGGACACCGCTGCCCTCAAAGCCCGGTCCCGCCAACCGCCGGGCGCTTCCAAGCAAGGGGTTCAGCCGGCGGCGCCCCGCCCCGGCCCCGTGGCTGACTCCCCGCGGGCCTGGAGCTCCGAGCTGCCCCTGGGGTGGGTGTAAGCGCAGCTCCGCCTTTCCGCATTTCTGGGCCGGGGTTGAGGACCAACTTAGAGGTTTCCGGACACATCGCTGATTTGAGGTTTCCCGACCTGTTGTCAGGCTGAGCGGTCCTCCCTGCGCTTTGGAGAACTGCGTATTCATGCGCTTTCTGAAGGATCTCAGTGAGCTGAACAGAAGTGATTGATGGTTACTGGGGAAAGTCCTTAGCTAAGCCAGACATCTGGGTCCAGCAGACTGTTCCTGGGCCCAGAGATGTCTTTGAGGAGCCGATGGATTTTGCCTTGTATCCTTCGGGCTTGAGGATGAGCCCACAGAAATCTTGGGCGCCTTCAACTTCCACTCCTCCCTGAACCCCCTTGTTTCTCTCCGTCCACGCTGAAGTCTAGGATCTTATCTGCTTCCTCAACAAAAATCAAGGCCTCGGGGTTTCTCCACCAGCACTGCACCTCAGGCCTGCTGCCACCCACTCCCCCAAGGAGTGGGCAGGCTGCATTTCTCTCCATGTTCTCTTCCTGGCAGTCTTGGCTAATGACCGTCCACTCCTTGCAGCCCCTCCCTCCCACTCCGTGTTTCTTGTCCACTTCGCTCCCAACTCCAGAGGAGCGAGAGCAGTGAGGTGAAAAGAGAGGAGGTGAAAAGTAATTTCCTTTCAGCCTAAAAGCTTCTAATACACACCTGGAGAAAGTGGGACTTAATCAGCTGAGAGTTGCAGCCTGCCTTGCCACACTCCCACCTCTCCCCATCATTCCCTTTTAAATAACTGAAGAACTTTTTAAAAACCTAAAGTGAACTGGCCATTTTTTGGGGGGGAGGCATACAAAAGGTGACTCTGAAATCATACCATTTGTGTCTGTGTAAATCCATTGAAATAGAAAGTTTATAACCATCCACATTTTCACTGATGATCCCAATCCATCTCCCTGCAGTAACCTCCTCTCTGCCCTCCGACCAAATCTACCTATGATGGTTAGGTAGATCACTTCTCACAGAAAGCCACGGTAAACTGCAAGGGAATACACCCTGAAAGAGGGAAGGGAAGAGGGGAACTCTGTTTCTGATTAGAGCTTGGACCTTGTAGTAGAGGGAGACACTGAAAGATGTAAAGAAAACAAGGTGGAGAACTCTTGCCCCGGGGAAGGCACGTGGTACTTGGGCTAATGAGGTGGCCCATATCGGAAGCCAGAGGGGCAGACCCCCCTAGAAAGAGGAGGACCCAGACTAGAGGGACATGCAGCTGTCCCTGGGGGCAGTGGTGGTGAGGGAGGCTGTGTCTAGAAGGGGCTGCCAGCTGTGCTCAGCCTGACTGTGTGTGTCGAGCTGTGGTGGGGAGCCGGCGAAGGGAGACTGGAGTCTGAGGGGCAAAATTCACATTCCCAGATTCTTACAAGAGCCTGTTTCAGATCACCTGCAGAAAGGCTCTGTCTCCATTACGTCACATTCCAAAGGCGGGTGTCCTTGAAAACCTTGGTAACTACAGGAGGGAAGCTGAAGCCCTGTGGAAGGCCTGACAGCATCAGGACTGGCTAATCAGGCCTGGGCGAGTCGGGAGGGTGAGGGCCTTGCTCCTGAGGGCAGGAGCACTTCAGAATGCAGGGAGCACGGCTGCTCACCACGACTCCCCTCCAAAGCCCTCCGCCAGCTCCCTGCAGGGGCAGATCAGGAAAGCCTCCAGCAGGGGCAGCTTTGCTTTTTGGCCAGCACACGCTTGGCGGTAGAAGCAGAACTCCAGTGGTTCTTCCAGTGACACATCAGAAGCTATAAACTAGGGACCAGAACTTAGGAAATCTTTGAAGGATCTGTATCTGGTCATTTCTGAATGTTTCTATTCTGGTCAACTCCTTCCTTTGTCGTCAAACCCTCAGCACAGCAAAGGGGTTGGGGTGCTCAGAGATGGACAGCTCGTCTTGAGTGAAGCCAGATTTCTCTAAACAAACAAACAAACAAACGATAAGAAAGACTGAAGCTCTGGGTAGTGCTGTACAAAGGAGTAAGGCATGGTGGGTTGGAGGGTGTAGGCAGGAATGGGGTGATCTTGGGCTCATGCCGAGAAAGTCTGCGGGGATATCACTGGGTCAGGCCCCGTGTTCCGACAGAGAAATGTGGGAATGGAGAATTTTGCACAGGGGTGTGGGTGCCAGGAGGCACAGGAGAAAGACTGAATGGGCCTGGGCAAGCGAGGAGCTGGGTCGCGGTGGAGAGCAGTTAGGGTCGTCTCTCCTTTGTGTGTGTGGTCTCACGAATCAGCGCGCAGTCTGCCGCCCAGCTAGACTGCTCATCTCCTGGGAGCTGGGCTGGGTCTTGTTTTCTATTCCCTGTAGCACTTCAGTCAGTGCTTGCCACACTAAGTTGAATTTTATGTCATTTGCCCTAAATGGTATATTTGCAAGCTTAATTCTTCCCAATCTCAGTTCATTCTTTTTTTCCCCTCAAAGTCATTTTAAAGGGATTTCCTGAGACCCTCTCCTGGCTAAAGGAATTGGTCTCATAGCACTTAAAACTTCCTTCCAGAATTCTCTGGAAATAGAGCTTGCTGGCTTATGGGCTATT
The DNA here is from genome assembly GCA_004024845.1 of Tonatia bakeri. Taxonomy (NCBI): domain Eukaryota; kingdom Metazoa; phylum Chordata; class Mammalia; order Chiroptera; family Phyllostomidae; genus Tonatia; species Tonatia bakeri. Next base: position 74,986 of record PVIA01007023.1, read on the forward strand.
TAATTCCATTTGTGATTAACACTGTCTGATGAGATCGGTGCATACCCTCGAAGAATGGCTGGCGTGCTTGCGATGCAAATGAAAGATGGAATCGTTTCCTATACGACATCTTTGCTCTAATAGATTATTCTCTGCCATACCGAAATGGCCAAAACTCAAGGCAGGCTGAGAAAAGGGGAGGTCCGAATAGCAGAAACAGAGTTTTACTGGAAGTTTACAACTGAGCCTTCGGCATGGCAACAGGAAACCCGCCTCCCAAGTTGGGACTGAAGGGGGCAAGGCTCACCAAGGCCAGCCTCCTTTGAAACAGCCGCAGTCCATCTCCAGCCCCCACCCACCCCGGGCGCGCTGTCTTGAAGCTGCACACTGGGGTGGTTCAAACCCCAGAAGCACCCAGCACGGGAACCACCCAGCACGGGAACCACCCAAGCAGGATTTCACGTTAATGAATCAGATCTAGGCGTTCTAGACGGAGCCTTGCCTCAGGGTGGCCATTGGGAAGATTACTTCCTAATTTAAGAAGCTCAAAGTAGAGTTCTTTGGGGGTTAAAAAAAGAGGGACCTGTACTCAGGTCTTGATAAATTGTAAAATCTCTCCCCGACATCTCTGTGTCCCCCTCCTCCTCCTCCTTTCTACTCCTGCAACGTCTTGCACTTAAGCATTTCCAAGAAAAAGAAGAAAATGAAAAACTTACTGCTTCTCAATGTCCCCTAATGTTAAACACACAAACACAACTATACACTTAGTATATTTTTTCAGGGAGATGAAATTCCTCAAGGTTCCCTTATGGAATGGGAAGGAGTCACACTCTGGTGTGTGACTTTGTTGAAATGGGAATATGAATTTATCTGAACAGACTTGAAACATTGTCCTGGAAAGACCTGTGCAGGCGTTCCACTGTGTGGGGTGGGGGTGGGGGGTTCCCGCTAGCCCTGTGCCTCACCCTGGAAATGGCACTTTACTTCTTTGTAAGAAACTTTTTATTAAAAAAAAATTGAGATAGTATTGTTTAAACATTTATCAGTTTATCAGCAAGGTTGAGTGCAAACATTAACCAAGTTTCCCTTGTCGGGGGGCGTCTCTGAGCCACGAGGGACGCAGCTGAGCCAGAAAGCCGATGCTGACGCACTCCCGGTCTCCTCTCCGCCCGCTCGCAGCTCATCCTCACTCCGAGCTGATGCCGGGGTGAAGCTGGAAGCCTGTCCGGCATGCCCCTCACCTTACAGATGAGGAAACTGAAGCCCGGAGATGGCCGCCCTCACTCGGTCCCGCATCCGCCCTGCCTTTCCCTCTGCCCTTGCTCTCAATACGGTTCAGTGCGAATGGCAGCAAGCCTGCCTCTCCCTCGCCCCCATCCTGTTGTGCTCTTTTCAGAGTATTTTTGAGTAGGTGGCTGCCACCCTCTTATATTTGGCATGGTAAAGGCAGACCTCTTTCCCGCCCTCCGGACCCCCTCGCCCCGCCACTGTGAGTATTGTGACGCTGGTCCCATCTGTGTCCTTTCATTCATCCTTGAGTACAAACTCGGCATGTACTGCTTTCTCTTTCACCACCTGGTAACCCCACATGAGGCTGACACAAGGTCATGCTTTCGAAATAAATCGGGGAGGATGGTAATTGACAATTTCCTATAAAAATTTTATTGAACAAAAATCCATTTGAATAGTGACAGCAGAGACAACTTTGCCACTGTTTTGCTTTCCCCTTAATCAAGATATAAAAAAACTCAGTAAAAATGTTATGTTAAAGGCTCATGAGTACCATTTAAATCTTCCCTAATAGTTGCCTTCATGGGAAAAGCCAGCATTTCATTAAAACTAACACTGTTGTGTGTGACACTCGACGGTACATTGTTGTGTGAATCTGTCACTCTGCAAACCAATCCTTGCATGTCCTGTGTCCAGAGCATGGCAGCCCTAGAGGAACCCAGAAGCCATCTGCTTTGTCCCCTCAATGAGGAAACTGACACCCTGCGGGAGGAAGGGACTTGTCTAAGGCTCTAACTAGTACTAGAAGTGAAACTCCAATGCAAGCCCACTATTCCCCAGTCAGGACCACCCCCCACCCCTGCCCCCGCCCCGAGCTTCTCACAATCAGTGGTAGGACGGACTGCAGATGTTGACAATGGAAATGATCTTGGAGGTATTCCTCACGCCTTCTTCTCCATACAAGAAGGCCAGACCACCTACATAAGAGAAAGCCAACTACACTGAAGAGTTTGTCATCACCTCCCGACAGCAGCCTGACGTAGAGGCCCGGGTCCCAGGAGGTGAGACAGCTCCTCGAGAAGCAGCCTCGACAAGCCCACGCAGACATGTGGACATTGAGTGCTGCTGCCTGCCAGCTCATGGAAGTCACTCGGGGGCAGGCACTGGGTGTCCTGACTGTGGTGTCACCCCTTAGCTCCCAGCTCTGAGGCCTTCTCGGCCAACAGGTGGTCACAGAAAGCCCCCAGTTAGTTGTTGGATCAGTTGCCAGGAAACTGAGGTGTCGACAGAGAAAGATAAGACCAGGAGCCATTTCTAACACAGTTGGCCCAAAGCAGAGAGTAAATCACCAGAAATGGCCTGGGGAAAGCTATAAAATGAGAATAAAACAGGATGATAATTTGTGATGTGCAGTAAAATGATCTGGTGAAGCCGAGCAGCCAGTGAAGGTTCATTTCCTCCCCCTGCTCCATGGCTGTTGAACCACGCTGAGCCGCTCCCTGCCCACCTGGCAGCCGCCACGTTTTAGAAAGCCCCGTGTCCCCATATCAAGGTGGGAAAGTGTGTCATCAGGCCCCATTCAGCCCTTGTTCGGGCACCTGCACTCCCAGCCACAGGGCCCTACAGCCCTTATAATAAAGTTCATCTTCATCATACAGCATCCTACAGGTCGTAAAGCACTTTCCCACCCACTGTCTTATTTGATCCTTACAGAAACTCTGCGAGGGGCCTTCTATGACTATATTAAGGGACTAGTTCAAGGTCACACAGCTAGTCAGTGGCATATCCAAGATGACCCATTATGACCTATTTCAAGATCAAAGTCTTTCTCAAACCCATTCATTATCCTTCTTGGGACAGAAAATTGAAATTCAAGGTGCAAGTGAAGGCTATTCCCTATTTCCAACCTCCTCCCCACCCAGAAAGCCCAGCGGCTGAAGCTGAAGCTCGGGCCCAGGCTAGCGGGAGCAACCGAGTCTCAAGGCAGAGTGGGGCGGCTCCGGAGGGAGACCAGCAAATCTCTCCAGCGCCTGGCCCCGTGGGCTGTGATGAAGGCGGGCTGCCTCTTTGCTTCACCCACCCCGTCAACTGGGGTCACTCATAAGTCACTGAGTTTGTAGAGCCCGTGGTCTGCCCTGCTTCAGGGACTCTTCATAGGGCTGGCCAGACACCCTGGGGAGCTAAGGCAGCCCCTTCCCCACTTACTGTCAGGAATCAATTCTTCTTAAAGGTGGTCTGATGTGTAGGAAACACCTCTTGTCTCAAGCAGGGTGGTGGGGGTGGTGAGAATCTCCCTGTCAGCCAAGGAGGGTTTGGAAGGTGCCCGAATGTGGAGGAGGTGACTGGAAGCAGAGAGCACTAGATATCTTCACATTTCAGTGACTCTTTCATGTGGTGACTTGGGTTCCTTTGTAGCTTGGTAGAGGGAGAGGGCAGGAAGGCAGGAGGGCAAAGGGCCCAATATGAGAACCCTGGGGCATTGTTACAGAATAGGCCCAAGGGGGCTGTGTATGATATACTATTACGGAAAGGACCCCCTGCTAGGTTTGCTATGACCACCGCCAGAGGAAAGACGTCTCTCAATGCCTGAGACTGGTGGAAAGGAAAGGAATTATTTATTTAAAACTATACAGACTTAGAGTAGTGACCTACTGTTTTCATTAAAATATCAAAGTCCTTTAGGATACCCACAGATGCACACAGTCCTTCCTTCTCCCTCTGCCCTAGTCTAGGGTACCATATCTCAGGAAAAGAAGCAGAAGTCCGTGATTCAGGCTCCCGGCACCATCAGCTGTGTCACTGCTACAATCTCCAGTTAATCCAAAGCCATGTGACACCCTCTCATGGCCCACCAGCAAGAGTCCTTTCACCTCCCTTCTTCCAGGCAAAGTCTCTCCTGCTTCCTAAGCCACGTGGCAAAAGGGAGCACCCCAGAGCCACGTGGTCCTCACTCTCGCCAAAGCCTCATGGTTCTCCCCTCGCATGGTTGCTTTTCTGGGTTTAAATCCCCTCACCAACCTACCTCTGCAGCCCCATTTCTGACTCCTCCTACAATCCAGTTACACCTGCCAGCATTCCTGTATTCTTCCAGCTTTACTGGGCCGCCATCATAAATCTGAGCAGGCGTGGCCCCATGGCATGGAGCCAATCTTCTCCAAGCTCTCACGCAGGCGCTGTAATCAGGAGGAGCTGCCCCCCAGTTACATCTTAGGTGGAAGTCATTCCCATCTCCTTGACTCAGAGCATGGCCACAGCTATTTAACATATCTGTGCAACCAGTGAAAGGCTATAGACATGTTAAAGGACCACGCCAGAAGTTAGCTCAAAGCTGTTGCTGTACAAAACAGCTCTGCACGTTCCTGCTCCATGTGTCCCTTCCCCCAGCTCAAACCTGGGTGGGGGGTGAGGACATCCTATATATTTTTCTAATATGTCTTGGACACCTTGAGTCTGGACCCCATTACAAATCCCTATTTGGGACCCCCCCTCTTGGCTGCACCCTGTTACAGCACTACTACTATTGGTAGTGCTGGTGCCCCCACTAACCCATCATGAGCCCTCAGAGAAGTCCCCTCTCCGAAACCCAGTTGCCTTTCTTTGCCCATCTTGAAGTGCCCTTGGAAAGCGCCAGTAAGATAATGGAAGTCACAGGACTTTGTAAATCTCTAAGTGCTCTTGAGTGATATTGGCTGAGCAAAGAAGTCACCAGCAGGCCTGTCCCATACACCATCACTCTTGAGGCCATTTATGGTCACTCCCCAGGTCTGTTGCTGCTGCCATGTCCCTGGCACATTGGGACCTACACACTCTCGTATCCCTTGCCCCAGTGCAAACCTGAAACTTAGGGAAAGGCCATGTAATTCTACATCAGGCCCAAATGGAGGATTGGCGGGGCGGGAGGTGGTATGGGAGTAGAATCTTCTCCTAGACCTCCTACCCCTTCACAGGCATCCTTTCTTTTTACTCATCCTTTTTCCCATGACCCCACAGAGGAGGGAAGAAGCCATCGGCTCAAGATCCTGCTCTCTCTCCACCCTGCTCATCTACCTCAAGCTCAAACTGTCCTGATCTCCACTCATTCTCAAGAACTGGTGTCTGCAAGGACCTCCCATTCTTCTCCCCACACCCCTGCAGGTGTCCTCAGCAAGGGGCCCATCAGCTCCGGCTGAGGCTGCTCAGCCCAGCAGCTGGCCAGGACCCCAGCCCAGAACTCCCAGAGGCCTGGTTAGAAGGCTGGGCAGCAGCTGCCCTGAGCTTCCCTCCAGTGGCGATTTCCTAATCCATCCCAAGAACCCAGGTTCCTCTGCCTGACTTGGCTTCCTTATTTCACCCAGGGAGTGAAACCTTAGATTATCTGATACTTAAGAGGATAATTCTTTGTCAACCCAGGACACAGAATCTCAAAAGTGACTTCTCGGGAATATGGATGCCACCACCAGGGGCTTGGGCAACAAACAGCCTCCCTTTGTCCTCCAGACACCCACGTCTCCTCCTGCCCAGCCCCCCTCCTAGTCTCTGAGAATCACTCCTCTTTCCTCTCTGTCCCCCAGCAAGCTTCTATTCCTTGAGTGGGCGAAGTCAGGTAACAGGTATAGAGGAATCAAGTTTTGAAGTAATTTACACAAGGAGTTTGGGGACCAGGGAATTTCCCAGGGGATGACAGTTGGCAGTGTGGTGGCCTCTTTATGAAAGCCCTGCTGTGTTCACAAACCCTGAGAGTTCGAACCACACCTGCCAGCTTTCTCCTGCTTCCTTTTAAAACCGTGATCAGAGGCTGCATGAGGGAGAGCCCATCCCAACCCAGTTGTCTCCGCCTCGGCAGAGGGGCATGCGTTGAGAAACCCCCAAACCATCCTTCCTGGGTCTAAGCATATGTTTCCAACTCTCCAAGGGAAAAGACAGAGGTTTCTATTGCCCAGAGTCCAGAAATGAACGCCAAGCCTGCAGTTTTCTGCCGGTCTTGTTATCCAGCATCCTGCCCATTCTCTCCCACCACCCTGAAGTTCTGCGAACAGGACTCTCAGAGCCACCAGATGTTCCCGAGCTGCCTATGGCGCCAGGTGGATTCTCCTCCAGAATGATGCCTCTGGAGATTGAATGTGGCTTCTTCAAGCCAGAGTTAGTCTCATTACTCACCTCGATGTGAGATAGCTGGCCTTCCTTAGGGGCCTCCCATTTTCTGCTCAAGTCCCAGGTTTTCCATCGTCTGTTTCTTCACCAACTGACAGATGCATGGCTGAGCTGTCTGGAGTTAGCCACAGCGCTCCCCTCCCCAGGTTTTTGCTGTGCATGTGTGGCCCAGTGTGCTGGGCTAAGACAGCTCCCATTCCTAGTCCCTGTCCTCATGGAGTTTACAATCTGGCAAGGGACACAAGGCAAAGGCAGCCCCAAGGAGGGAACAGCTAGAAATCATGCACGATGCACCTGTGAGGTCACGGTGAAAAGCCTGTGTGCAGGGATCCAGCTCTGGGAACCCTCTTCGCCAGATTCAGAAAAAGGCAGACTTCAGTCTGGGCCGAATCCGAGTCGTAGCAGGTGCCTAATGAATGGGGCTCGAACTGAGTCTTCCTCCCCGCATGGACAATGCAGGTGAGCTGCTTCTGGCTGGAGCTCAGCTGTTCCCCAGGCAGACTGTCTGGCTTTTTCCTTCCAGAACCACTTAGCCCGCTGGCCCTGGACCCCCCGGTCTTCCTCTGTTTACGTTCAGCCTGACGTTTCTATTGCTGTGTTGATCTCCGCTAGCTGAGAAGCATTTCTGCTGAACATGCTCACTGCTCAGGCTGGGGGCCAGAGAAGTATGGCTGACTAAAACTCCCCCAGAGCCAGGGCCCTGGGGCAGGCTACGGTGGTGGTACGGGGGGACACAGCAGCCTCAAGTCTGGGGCTGGGGTGGGAGGGGCATCTGGAATTGGGATGGAGATTTTGATGGGAAACAGAGGAGGGATTATTTGGAGGGACAAGAGAGGGCAACGCAGGCTGCTTTGACAGCAGGCTGCAGCTGCCGTGCGGGAGACAGGCGCAGAGACATGGTCGGCTGCAGTCTTTCCGCCCCGCCCCAGTACTGAGGGGTGAGCACGAGTCTCCCCGTCTGCACAGGGAAGCTTTTCTTCCCTTGCTATTCACCCATGGATCAGGAAGGTTTACAATAACATGGGAATGTGCTTTAAAACCTGTAAAATAACAAAGGAACAAATGTAAGCTTGGATTCCACCGTATCGCTACTGCCTGAGGGTGTGTGCGTGTGGTCTCAACAGCACGGTTCTCTCCTGAGCCCCTGACCTGGCCAGGCCAGCGGCGCAGGTTGCTAACTCGGGCCCTTCAGCTGGCCAGACACACCCAGCCGTCCATATCAGTCTCAAGTCCACAGTTCCCAGCAGCTCTGCGGCCATTATTCCCTCCTCGCTTCCCTCCCATCCTCCATCGGGTAGAATTTGGAGTCATCCTGGCACATTCCTCATTCTTGTACAAATTCCAAACAGGCATTTAACTAACGGCCGCATTCAGGCTGTGGGCAGGGTGAGCGAAAGAGGCTGCTTCTCTGTCTTCAACCTTTCTTTGCTCCCTTAAAACACCCCACCCCCTTTTGCTGGCTTTTTCAGCTCTAGACACCTGCTTGCAAGGCCCTCTCTGTGCATTCCAGGGGCCCAGCCGGCCCCCTGTGGGAGGGTGTGGGACACTCCTCGGCCTTTATGTGTAAATAAAATGCTACATTAATTCCAGTACAGTCTTGCACACAATCCAGCAAGACATTAGCAGATTGTATATCTGGAAATCTGCATTTATATCTTAGTCGGGTGGAGAGAAGGGAGAGCCTGAGTCCTGGTCCCAGTTCTGCTGCCTGTTTCCCATGAGGGGACAGTAGAAATATCTGGTTGTGATGCTGGGGAGCCCCACTTTGGGTCCCTGAGTCTTGTGGCAAGGTGCAGGGCTGGCTCCTGCCTGCCCACGTGTCTCTGAACAATGCATGGTCTGTGGCAGTCAGTTCCTGGTGCTCTAATGGCTGAACCACAAGAAAACAGACTTTTCCTAAAGCCGAAGAGAGATTCTAGCCAGCCATGAGGAACCATTTGTATCTTGGATTTGTATCTTACCTTTCCCTACTAGACTAAGTGGCTTTTGAGTAGGAATCAAGTGTTTTATCCTCTGTACTCCCTACAGTACTCAGTATATGCGGTGTCCCGGGAGTGAGAGAGACTGAGTCCCGGCCGCCACGGGGCAGCACTGTGTTGGTCCCTGACGTTAAGACAGAGACAGTGTCAGCCAAGAGTCCATCACCCGCCTTCCCTGCCTCCAGGAAGCCTGCTTCTTGTGCTCATCACATCAGGAACACAGCAGAGCCACCTGCAGTCTGTGAACTTTTTACTCTGTGTAAAGTGCTCAAAATATGAAGAACAAGCTCCTTATAAATGAAGTTACAACTAGGAAGACACACAGCACAGCAAAGCTGTGCACGCTCCTGGCCCACCCCGCCTGCAGCTCTCTTCTGCCTCGTGGCCAGGAGCAGAAACGCCCAGCATGAACTGGGGGCTTCGACTCCAAACTCTTCCCCAGGCATCCCTGCCCTGGGCGCTCCGGAAGCCCTAATCAGGGATGAGTGGAAGGTCAGTGTCAGGGCTGGGGCCGAACAGAGCACAGAGGGATGCCTAGTAGAGGAGTGACCCCCTTCCCCAGAAGAGATACCCATCCAACCCCCAATGATGCCCCAAACACTTTCCTCAGCTTTGACGAGTGGCCCTTAATGTTGAGGTAGATAACATTGCAGGGGTTTCCCCACTACGTGGGGCCCCTCTGCTTCACCCTGGCAGAAGATACCCCTCACAGAGCAAATCTCCTTCCGGGGCTTTCTCAGTGACCTCAGAGTGGCCCCAGAGGCCAGCTCACGAAAAAGAGGTGGCCCCAGGGGAGCTCTCACGTCCTCACCCCACAACCTTGCCAAGGAGGGTGCTCCAAGCCATCAAAGGTGCCCTGCAGATGCCATGGGGAAGCCTGCTATTCCTGCAAGCAATCAGGGCCAGGCCACAGGGCAGACACTCTATTTCAAAGTGCACTGCAGCCAAGCCAGCCAAGGCCACAGGGCAGAAGGGACAGGCTGGGACAGCAGGTGGTGGATGGATGGGAGGACAACAAAGGCTTTTTCCTAAGCGAGGCACAGTGGGCCCTCCCACTTCCAGAGTGGAGTTTCTTGTCTCCCCCTGGGCCCCCCTCAGTTGGTATTGTGTGAGTAAGAGAAGACAGCAGGAAGGTGAAGGGAGCAGAAGCTTGGCTGAACCCTAGCTGAAATTAACTCTAGGGGAGGGCAGAGCACGCAGCTTTTCTCCCTGTGTTTCCGTTCCTCGGGTCCTGCCAGATGGAACCCCTGTGCTCAGCAGGGAGGGAGAGGGGCACCAATCGAGGGTGGAACTACATCCAAAGGTGCATGACCCCACCCACAAAAGGCACATTTTAATCAGTTTCCCTAAGTTCAAATCCTGTAGCAACCGAGTTTTAACATCTGGATGGACATTGAAAACAGGGATGGGGAGGCTGGATCCTCAAACATCAACAACCCAAAGCCCCGAGGCTGGGAGGGGCTCACCCCTTGGAGGTGGGCGAGGAGGTAGTCTGTCCTCACCAGCCCCAGCTCTCCGCACGTTCGCATGTGACGCTGACGGGAAGGTCAGGGAGGAGGGGGGAGTGGCCCGGAGAATGCACACCATCTCCCTCCATCCCCACTGCAGTTCCTCCACAAACAGCTGGAGACAGACAGACTCGGACATGGCGGACATGACGCTACACCACACGGGCTCCTTGCTCTTGGGGAACTGAGGTGAGGCTGAAGAGCTGGTACCCGGTGGCCCACAACTCCAGACAGGTGGGCAGCTTGGGCCCTGCCGCAGCCCTCGCAATACTAGGAGCCCTCCAGCGGCTGGAGGGAGATGAAGAGGCCAAGGGTTTAACTGGGGAAGAAGCGGCTGCCCATCCCTGTGGGGTGATAAAGCATGTCCCAGATACCTCATCAGATTGCAGCTCAACCCTGCTCTGCCTTGACGGCTAAATTCTTTGTTCCAATTTCTGGAGCACCCTAAAGCTAAGGGGCATGAAAATATGTGGGTAAGATCCACCTCCAATGGGAGTCCAAAGGCCCTCCTTCCAGCAGCCCCAGCTGAGGCAGGAGGGAGGGGGAGCAAGGACGGTGACAGAAGACGGACAGCACTCTGGCCCAGATGAGGGTGAGCTCAGCAGGGGTAGGGAGGGTGTGTGCCCTGTGTGAGCAGTGGGTCCATCCGTGCCAACCCTCCTGGGGGGTGGGAATGAGAAGAGCTATTGGAGGAGCAGGGGGATCTGCTGAAGGTGGGTGAGGTCCCCATGATCTGCACCTGCTGGTCCCGCAGGCTTGGCTCCCACTCCCGCTGCAAGAGCGGCCCCTGAGTCTGTCGTGGGCCAGACGGCAGAACTTGGTCCAGCATGCTGGGATCCTGAGGTCAGATGGAATGAGAGTGGGCAGGGCACCCTCAGGCCTACCTGCCCACTTGCCCACCAACACCCCAGTTGCACCGCCACACGCTCCTGGAGCTATTTCGGTCTCTGATGCCAGAGACGGCCTACTGGCTTCAGGGTCCTGGGTGCAAGACCAGGCCTGCTCTTTGCTCCACCCCACCAGGCACCCTGTTTCTGACCTCAGGACTCCTGGCCTCTCTCCACAGCACCACACATCTGGTCTGATGCCCTGTGGCATCCTGCTAGGCCTTACCTTCAGTCTCTCGGTGTCCACAGTCTGGCCAGCCTGGGAGGATGGAGCCACGGGCTGAATGCTGCCAGATGTAACTGTCCTGAGCTTCTCTGCCCACTACTCAGGGCTATGCTCAGACTGGGGCTGGGCTGCTTCCTGTCAAGGCCTCACAGTGTGGGGATGTGGGGACAGGCAGGCGACGCATTATGGGGAGGGATGGGCAGCACAGAAAAGCTGGGGTCACAGGTCTGCTGGACAGAGAAGGCGGCTGCCCCTGCAGAGCCAAGGCCTCAGGGCAGCTGTGCCCAGCATTCCTCAGCACCCCCACCAGCCCCTCCCCGTGTCAGTCCTTCAGATGACCTCACCTCCGCACAGGGACGGCAGAGGCCTCCCAGACCCCTCTGCACCTGTATCCCGTCTTTGCCAGGGCCGCCCCCTCTGCGCATCTTCCCTCCCTCCTCTCCTGTATTGTAACCTTTCTCTGGTTGCGGTGGGTGACCAACCCTCCCAGCTCCCCAGTTTTCCCAGGACTGTGGGGATTCCCAGGATGTGGGACTTCCAGTGCTGAACCCAGGAAAGAGCTGGGCAAACTGGGGCGCTTGGTTGCCCACCTCTCTCCACTGGTGCGTCCCCTCAGCGTTTGCACCAGCCTGAAAAAAAGTCGCTCCTTTAACCTTGTGTTTGCCTGGCCACCGCCCTCCGTCGTCCCCACGGCTTCCTCCCCGCCACGCAGCCTCTCCACTCCATTCTGTCTCCGTCAGTTCTCACCTTCACCGACTCCTCCACCCACAGGACAGGATGTCAGCACCCCCCCCCCCACCCTGCCTACCATCGCAAGTGCTCCTGCTGAAGCCACTCCTCGCCTCCTGACCTCTCTGCGGCGCTGACTCTTGGGCCACTCCTTCCTTTGGGCTGTTCTCCCCACTGGGTTTCCCCCAAGCCTTTCTCTGGTTTTCCACCTTCTAATAGCCTCTTCTCAGTCTTAACTACGAGTCAGCCTGGGGTTCCCTCCCTTCCACCGCCTCACAGCGATCTGCAGCCCAGACCTCTGCCCTGAGCTCCAGACCCAGCGGACAGTTCAGGCTGGTTTACTCCACCTGGGGTCCACCCCAGGCACGTCAGCCTCCTCGCCTGCCCTTTCCTGAGCTCTCCCATAGTGAGTGGCATCGTTAACCTCCCATGGTCCTAGTCCAAACCCTGGGAACCCCTCTGAATCACCTGCTCTGGCTTTAGCCTGAACAAACATCAGGCCAGGGCTCACGAAACCTTCCTCATGGCCGCAGCTGCTAAGCCAGCTCTTCTGCAGAGTCCCCTCCGCCCACACCCCCCTGTGCTCTGGGATCACGATCTTAGCCTTCCTGTCAGGGCCAGAAAACACAGTCTCCAACACAGCTGGCCCTGCCCTTTTGTCCGGCCCTCTGCCCCCATGCACCCCAGCCAGGGAAACAGGCTTTCTCTCACCCTTAGGCTCTTACAAAAGCTGTTCCCATCTGGAATGTGTCCCTTCACCCTGGGCCTGCTAACTTCTGCTCAGGTTTCAAAGCTACGCAAGGCTGCTTCCTCCAGGAAGCCTCCCAGATGCTTCCAGGCTAAGTGACCCTCCTCTGGGATCCTCCAGCACCCTGTTCCTGTGATAGTTACACAAATTGCAAGCATAAGGCCCCTATATCAATGAACTTACCCCTAGGGGACCTCTTAAAAACCACGCTTCCTTCACAAAGGATTGGGACCATTAGGGAGTAGAGGCAAAATGGCTTAGGTCAAGGCCCTGGACTCGCTGAAGAAGGGCTCACCTACGTCCAGGGAAGTCTATCCGTTCCTCTGGAGAGGGCCGTGGACTCAGGCTCACAGCTGGGGAAGAGGGCGGAGAGCCCAGGTGGGGCAGGCAGGAGGTAAACGAGCATATCTCAGTCTGCCCTGCCCCCCTGGGAGTCTGCGTGAGGGACAGGGTGTGATGGCAGCTCTAATGCCACCTGTGGGCTGTGCTGGGTGAGGAGTGTGGGGGGAGCACCGTGAGGCATATAGACACCCTGAAGGAGGGCCAGGAGTCCTGGGCTCCCAGTCCGATGGCCCCCCTGCTTCGGAGGGACCCTGAACCTGGAGCGCTCCTGGACTCCATGTCCCCATCTGAGAAACAGGGGCAGCCGTATATGCCCCACCCACTTCATGACGTAAGGAACATGCCAAGTACAGACATGCAGCCACCTCTGAAGAGAAGCAAACTTCTAAGCAGTAGTGAGTGTAGTTAGAAGTGCTGCTGGAATGCAGCGGGGCCAGCTGAGGACCCTGGGAATCTGTGACTGCCTCCTCTCCCACACCCCTGGAGGTGGCCTCAACACCACCACCACGTCAGCAAGCGGGGCAGCCCAGACCGCCTCCCAGGCCTTCTCATCCACCCGCACTGGCCCGTGGCCTTCCCTTCATGGTTCACTGTGGTCCTCCCCACTGGATCGGAACCCCTTAGGAATACAGGGGGGTGGGAGGCAGGGTCTTTCATCCTGCCAAGTGTCTGACACACAGTGGATGGTTGGTGTGTGTGGAGGGCTGGGCGCAGGAGCCAGGGGTTGGGGCTCTCGGATCCAGGGCTGGGGCCTCTCCTGCCCCCACACCACCTGCCCTGCCCTGCTCTGCAGAGGCAGTGTTACAGGGTGCAGCCAAGAGGGGGGGACCCCAAATGGACATTTGAAATGGGGCCCAGAACTCAAGGTGTCCAGAGACTCTAAGATGTTTTTTTTTACCTCTTCCCCCCACCACAGGTGTGAGTTGGGGGAAGGGGCTCATAGAGCAAGAATGTGCAGGGCAGCTTTGCAGCTAATCCATGGCATGGTTATTTAACAT
>PVIA01007024.1:0-88784 GCA_004024845.1 Tonatia bakeri
TCCAAGTCTTGAAAAGCAAGGACCTACATCCCAGATTGCTCTATCCAGCAAAACTTTAATTTAGAATGGAAGGGCAGATAAAGTGCTTCTCAGACAAGGCCAAGTTAAAGGAGTTCATCATCACCAAGCCCTTATTATATGAAATGTTAAAGGGACTTACCTAAGAAAAAGAAGATTAAAAATATGACCAGTAAAAAAAAGTCATCAAATGGAGGGTTAGCAACAGGGAAGTAGGAGGAGGAGGGAAGGGGGAAAAGATATAGAGAATAAGTAGCATAGACAGTAGGTAGAAAATAGACAGGGGGAGGGTAAGAATAGTATGGGACATGTAGACACTAAAGAACTTATGACACATGGACATGAACTAAAGGGGGGAATGTGGGTGGGAGGGGATGGGCAGGATGGAGGGGAGTGAAGGGGAAAATGGGCCAACTGTAATAACATAATAAAATAAAGAATAAAAAAAAGTTTGGTTTTGGAAAGCTTAAAGAGTGAAGGGCATGTATATGTTGAATTGGCATTTGGATATGCAAATACATCTATAAAAATATATAGTATTACCTTGCATGGTTTTAAATTTTATGTCATTGTTTATGTATATATGCATGTGCATACACACAGACACACACACACATATTTCTGCAAAATGCTTACCTCTCCAACCTCATCTCTTGTTACAAGTCATGCGCACCTCAAGTTCCAGCAATACTAAACACATCCTGTTCAGACCATGATGCTTTTGCTTGCCTTTCTTGCAAAAGTCCTGTTTAGCATCCTTCAATACTGGCGAATACTGATTCAAAATTGAAGTCTTTTATAACCTCTTCCCCTGAAATAATTAATCCTTCTCTATATCAGTTTATACTTTATATAGATTTTTATTGCTTCGTTATCACACTCCTGTATTTTATGTTGTTTTTACAAGTGTCTATCTCCTTTTAGACTCAAGGATAGAGATCCTATTTTGTATTTCTTTTTTGTTTTGTCTGTATGTTAAACCCCTGGCATATACTGCAGGATTCCAATAAATGCCTGAATGCAATACGTTTCTGTATTTTGGTTTTATAATTCCAAGCCCTGTGAAGAAAATGGTTTATATTGGAAAATAAAAATTTAATCTGCTACAGCACAAGGTTATGCATGCATTTGGCAAACAATATCAATGATAGTTTCTTGGAAACTATTTGATGCATATAAACTACTAAACATTTAGTTAGTGGACATCTGAAAGGTGTAGAAACTGTTACTGGAAAGAAATTTGAAGATGCAGGAAGTTTGTGAGAATGGTTCCCTTAGTCATGTAAGTGTGTCTGCAGTCCCTTAGTCATGTAAGTGTGTCTGCAGTACGGCTGTGTTTTCTTTGTCCTGAGGCTGTCCCAAAGGCTTTCTTAAGTCTTTGGATCTGAAAAATTGTTAAAATGCACATTTCTTGGGCCCTAGCACAGGTATACTGGAATTATATTGATTTGTGGTGGTGGGACCAAGAATTTATACTTTAAAAAAAGGACCATAAGTTTTCTCATTGACTTTAAAGTTTGAGAATAACTGAGTTAGAGAATGCAGTGGGTCGCAGAGAAACTCGGGGTGGTAGAAAAGACTAGTTGGCATTGGAGACCTTGGAACGCCTTTAATTAACTAATATGATAAGCAGAGAGTGACTATAAAATGAAAAGAAAAAAACTAAAAACTAAGCCACTTATAATGATTTTAAAATGCTAATCTAACTCGAAATACCTTGGGCCATGCATTAGGGAGTATTTTTAACTCTTATGTTTAAGTTCTGTTTGGATCTAGAGGAAATTTTGTCTAACTGCTGTACTGTAGTTAGACAAAATCAGCTTTCAGCTTCTGTTCTCGTAGCTATACATTTATATTTACTTATTTTATATATGTTTATATTGTGTGTCCTAAATAAACAGTTTACACACACACACACACACTTTTGATGGCTATGCTTGACTGTTTTAAGAAAAACTACTGTTTTTAAAAAAAAAACAGGTATAAAACCTTATCATTTTTGGTCAACTATGAAAATCTAGTTGTATTATCCACACAGAAGGTATCACTATTTACGTTATTTCTACTTATTGTAATGTACTCCCAGGACATAATAATGAATATTAAGGTCACAGGTGCTAAATTTGGGAATCCAAATTGTTAGGTCTCAGTAGATTTCCCAGTAAGTAAAATGGTTCTCATTTTGTATTTTTTAGGTTCCCAGATTGTGATGAGCCATACCCTCGACTTGTGGATCTGAATTTAGCTGGAGATCCTACTGAAGGAGCCCCAGTGGCAGTACAGAGGGACTATGGTTTTTGGTGTCCCCGAGAGTTGAAAATTGATCCTGACCTCGGTTATTCTTTTTTGCACGTGCGTGATTGTTCACCTCCTTGTCCAAATATGTACTTTAGGAGAGAAGAACTTTCATTTGCTCGATATTTCATAGGATTGATTTCAATTATTTGCCTCTCTGCCACGTTGTTTACTTTTTTAACTTTTTTGATTGATGTCACAAGATTCCGTTATCCTGAAAGACCTATTATATTTTATGCAGTCTGCTACATGATGGTATCCTTAATTTTCTTCATTGGGTTTTTGCTCGAGGACCGAGTAGCCTGCAACGCATCTAGCCCCGCACAGTATAAGGCCTCCACAGTAACACAAGGATCTCATAATAAAGCCTGTACCATGCTTTTTATGGTACTTTATTTTTTTACTATGGCTGGCAGCGTTTGGTGGGTAATTCTTACCATCACATGGTTCTTGGCAGCTGTGCCAAAGTGGGGTAGTGAAGCTATTGAGAAGAAAGCATTGCTGTTTCACGCCAGTGCATGGGGCATCCCTGGAACTCTAACTATCATCCTTTTAGCGATGAATAAAATTGAAGGTGACAATATCAGTGGCGTGTGTTTTGTTGGCCTCTACGATGTTGATGCATTGAGATATTTTGTTCTTGCACCCCTCTGCCTATATGTGGTGGTTGGAATTTCACTCCTCTTAGCTGGCATTATATCACTAAACAGAGTCCGAATTGAGATTCCATTAGAAAAGGAGAACCAAGATAAATTGGTGAAGTTTATGATCCGGATTGGTGTTTTCAGCATTCTTTATCTCGTACCACTCTTGGTTGTAATTGGATGCTATTTTTACGAGCAAGCTTACCGTGGCATCTGGGAAACAACATGGATTCAAGAGCGCTGCAGAGAATATCACATTCCATGCCCATATCAGGTAAGGGCACCTTGTTCTAAATTTCAGAATATGTAATAGTGAAAAGAGAACATATTACTATAAAGAGCTAATCTTAGCTGGGTTTTTAAAAAACTCTTCATGAACTTTCAACTTGTACATTAAAAGTTTAAAATGAAGATAATGAACAAAATATATTGTAGTAATAATGTCATACACATGTCTCTATAAACATCTTACTTTTAAAATTCAACTTTTACAAGTCTAAGCTATGGGCTTTTAAGCAATTTACTTCTGTTACCTCAAAACAGTTGCTTATTGATTCTTTAGAAGTCTGCAGGTTTGAAGGGAAGAAGCACTTTACCAACTTTAACAAAAAGGCACTGTCTTTTTGTGGAAATCTTACTGATGTTCAAAATAGGAATTAATTGTTTTAACAGTTTTGCAAAAGTAATAGAATGCAGTTATACAAACCAGCTCATCTCTTAATTGGTCTTGGTTTTTGTCTTTTGCATACTGAGTATTTTGTAACTTCCCTTTTAGTTTAAAGAGATTAGATAATTGTGATCATAGAATTTTAGATGTAGAAAGAACTTTGGAGATCATTTATTTAGATTCCTTCTGTAGAGTTCTTAAACATCTGTCTCATTTGAGGCTCAGAAATGTGTAGTAACATGCTCACACTCATCTGGGATTTAGTCCTAGAAAGGAGTGGAGCAAGGCAAGTAATCCAGAGGAGTTGATGCTAAGTATCTCTCTCTCTGGTCTTAAAGCCTTCTCTGGAGCTATGCTGCTAGTGGCTGTCACCCTCTCTTCTTCCTTTTAAGACAAGTTTTCTTTAATCATAATTGTTTTATTCAGGTCTTTTATTTCTTCTTGAGGCATTTTTGGGACTTGATATTTTTCTAAAAACTTATTTCATCTTTTCAAATAAATTGGTATAAAGCTATTCACATTTTTTTATTTTGAAAATTGTTACTATTTACCTTTTTGGTTCCTAATGTATGATCTTTTTTTTTCTCCTTCCCTTGATCAATCTTACTAGAGGATTATCTTTTTAGTTCAGTTATTTCTGTCATTACCTTACTTTGTTTCTTCTGCTTTTCTTTAGAATTACAGTTGACCCTTGAACAATGTGGAGATTAGGGGTGCCAACAACCCCCATGCAGTAGAAAGTCTGTATATAGCTTTTGACTTCCCCAAAACTTAACTATAGTTATCCCTTGATATCTACAGGGAATTGTTTCCAGGAACCCCATGGTTACCAAAATCCATGATACTCAAGTCCCTTTGGCATATAAAATGGCATAGAACAGTGCATACATACAGTCAGTAGTTAGTTGAACCCACAGTTGCAAAACTTGGGAATACGGAGGATTGACTGTGTATTTATTGTAAAAAAATCTGCATATAAGTGGCCCACGCAGTTCAAATCTGTGTTGTTCAGTGGTCAACTATACTTTGTTTTTCTGAATTTTTGAAAATTCAACTAATGCATGGTGAATAGCTCTTGATTTCTGAAGTGCATTAATTAGTTATTTAAAGTTTAACCAAAAAACCATTATAACCACCTTGGTCACTCATTCATTTTTCCATACTGGCTCCAAACAACTTTATGTATGTATGTATATGTATGTGCCTTTTATTTCAAGTTGGTAATTTCTGGCCTTTCTTCATAGAAAGGTTTTTCCAATTCTGATGGAAGGAGATGTTTTTCACACCAATACCTCATAGATTAATACTCACACACATGCATTTTTTAATTCCCTGCAGTATTTTTCTTTTCCAGAATTAGTGTTAACTTTTTTTTCAGCATAGTAGTTGAGAGGCTATTCTGGAAGATTAGTGGAAGTATGATTAAAGTTTTATTCCTTGTATGAATCCCATGAACTCCCTTGTGACTCTTGCTTTTCAATCTTAGTAGGTGTTGAGTTAAATTTGGCTTGTTCAAAAAAGATACAGTGTTATAAATATAAACTCTTACTTGTATAAACTTCATTGTGGGTAAAACCTGTGATATTATTTGATACCCACAGCCACCTTATGATGTAGATAGTATGGCTTCATTCCTGCCACTCTAAAGGGAGGAAGTTGAAGCAGAAAGAAAGAATATGGCTTACACACATTAACAGTAGTTCAGTAGTCAGCAAAGTATAGCCCACCCAAACTAGAGCTATTATCAATAGCTTTCAAATATTGTCTTTTTACTAAATTTGTTGGAGTGATACTGGTTAACAAGATCATATAAGTCATCTTCAGTCACCATATATTTGGTCCCCCTCAGATATTTGAAAAACCAGTTTGTGAAGCAGTTGTCAAATTGTTTTAAAATACCAGTTGTGTTTAATGCAAATGGCTTGTATTTAAATCCATAGTTTGAAGAAAAATGGGCTTGTATAAAGGATTTAAAAACATTTAAAATGGTATTCTTGCTGTAAACAGAAATTTACTGCTTAGATTTTTAAATGCGTTGTACTGATTTTAGCAAGAACACTTTCTCAAAATGTGTATTAAATAATACTTGAGAAAGTAGTATCTAATGCCTGAATCCAGAATTAGTTATGAAATATACATAGCCTGAGTTGTCAGAAATGTCTGTTTTACAATTTCAGATTAGTAAAGTTTATTCTTAAAGTGCATTTCCATCTGATTTATTATTTAACATATTAGTAATTTTCCAAATACTTGTTTTTTTTTTTAAGTAATTTCCTCTATTTAGTGCCTTCTAAGAGGCTCAAAGCATTTTGTGAAAGAGTTACAAGTCCCAAAGGTTGTTGATATTTCTAAAAAAGCATTTCAGTGTAGCATATTGGTTAAAAACATGGGCTTTAAAGGCAGACCGGCTGGGTTTATGTCTTATCTCTAACATCTTGATCCTCAGCTTCCCCATGTGAAATGTAGGAAATAATGTTACACATAGTAGTGTCTATCTTATGGGTGGCTATGAAGATTAAAGGAGACAATAAATTTAAACTTCTTGCTAGAGTGCTTTGCACAAAGGAAAATTTCAGAATTCTACAGCTACGGGTACATAGTTCGTGAAGCTTGAAGAAGTGTTATTTCCGATATTCTGTACTATAATCATAGTTTTTTCTATTAAACATTTCTTTTCAATTTTCAAAAGAACACATTTTCTTTCCTAAAATGCCTGTTCATTTTTTTAATCTCTTTTATCCATCTAATTCAATGCTGTGTATCCCAAGGAATTTTGATACCCAGAACCTGTGTTTCAATAGTAGAAATGTGATATCATAATACAAGCAGCTTAGCTAAGACTATCAAATTTACATGGGAGCCATTTGTAGAATTCTAAAAATAATTTTTTTATACAAAACAAACAGAAAACATTATTAGTAGTATTCTTTTAGCCACACAAGGCACCCCATCTGCTGTTTATATAGTCTTGATTCAAAAAAATATAGAAATACAATACATCCCATCCAACTTATGATTTTAGCTTCATTTTCTGATAAGAGTGCTTCTCTTTACCAGGCAATTCCAAAAGGAATCATCATTGTTTATGAAAGGACCATGAGACATTAGGGAGAGTGAATATTTCTGTTCAATATATAGTGCTACTAATCTTTTTTCCTGTTACTAATATTTAAAGTGGTAAATATCTTACCTGTGACTTCCTAGTATCAAACTAATTCTTCCTTAAAATTGTTTAGTGTCCATAATAGAGGGGAAAAGTAAGACTTCCCTGAAAAAATATTCTAAGTTTCTTATTTAATAGGAAAATATTATATTATGGAAATATAGAATATTAAAAGAAATTTGTAGAAAACTATTAATACTATTATAATGTGCAGGTTGTAAAATGCTGTCAAATGGCACTTTTGGATAAGTATATTTAAGCATAGAAGTTACTAATATTCTGGGCTCTGTTAAACAGATTAGCCTAATCTGTAAATTCAGTTTAAGTCTTAACTGCAGATATATCTGGTATACAGATGGCTTACACATTTTAGGAAAAATTTCAATGTACTTGACACACTCTACAGCAGGGCACAATAAACTGTGTAAAGGGTCAAATAGTAAATATTTTAGGCTTTGCCTGCTATACGGTTTTTGTTGCAGCTTCTCAACTCTGCTGGTATAATACAAATGCAGCCATAGACAATATGTAAACAAAAGGAATTATTCCAGTAAAGCTTTATTTACAAAAATAATTGCAGGAGATTTAGTTTACAGGCTGTGGTTTTCAATCCCTGATCTACAGCAAGCATTATTCTATGTCACCTTTGAAAATTCTTTCATAACAGGAGTTGGTGGCCTATGCCATTTTTCTGTCCCATGTAAATTGTTAGTTACTTCTTATTACTACTTTTGAGAATCATCATTTTATGGTATTTGCATAATGGTATCAAAAATACTCAATATAGTCTAGTACCATTAGGTTTCTACAGTAAATGAAATACAAAATAAATGCTAGTACATCACTACAATAAAGGCATGCCAATACACCTTTATTCCAGTGATTTTTGAAGTCATCACCACACCAGCTTAAGGCAATAATTTCAGTAGTTTATGGGAATATAAATAGAAGTGAAATAATGTAATAATTGTAGAAGCTTCTAGTTGTTAAATATTTACTATGCACAAGGTCTGTACTCAGGAAATTTATATACATTATCTTATTTAATTTTCACCATAGCTTAGTAAGTTAGAATTTACTCAATTTTACAAATGAGGAAACTGAATGTCATAATTATACAACTTATCCAAATTTAAATACTAAATGATAGCTGGGATATGAATTGTCTTTCTGATTCCATCACTTTACACCTGGTCTTGAGCAAAACACACTAGAATGTGTTTGGGAGATGCAATATGGTCCTGGCTGTATCTCTAACTAGCTCTGTATCTTTAGTCACTCTATAATTTTTTTTAAATTTTATTCATTTTATTTTTAGAAAGGTGAGTGAAGGGAGAAAGAGAGGGAGAGAAACGTCAGTGTGCGGTTGCCACTTGCACACCCCCTACTAGGTACCTGGCCTGCAACCCAGGCATGTGCCTGACTGGGAATTGAACCCACGACCCTTTGGTTTTTAGGCCGGCCCTCAATCATTCACTGAGCCACACCAGCCAGGGCTATAATTTCTTTATCTCTAAAATTAGGGGATTGGATGAAATAATCTCTAAGGTTCTTCTCGGGTCTAATATCAAGTGAATCTAGAAACTTTCCTCTCATAAACCACAGTTTTTTCCTTCCTTTATAAAACTCATTTATTAATGCAACAGCTACTTACTATGTCTACCGTTATGGCCTGTTGACAGTTGCTGAGGAAGCAAAAGTGAATAAACATGTTACAGCTCCTGTCCTAAAGGAGTTTATAGTCTGGGAGAAAAATAAATATGGAAATTAGATAATTCTGTGACTACAGTACAATTATTTTATGAGTTTTTGCTCTTGTTCCTTTAAAAAAATATGGAGAAATTGCCCTAGCTGGCGTAGCTCAGTGGATTGAGCACGGGCTGCGAACCAAAGCATCGCAGGTTCGATTCCCAGTCAGGGCACATGCGTGGGTTGCAGGCCACGGCCCCCAGCAACCGCACATTGGTGTCTCTCTCTCTCTCTTTCTCCCTCCCTTCCCTCTCTAAAAATAAATAAATAAAATATTTTAAAAAATATGGAGAAACCTAGTGAAAACATCTTAAAGAATATGATATTGATTATATTATGGCTAAAAATACAAAGTGTTTAGTAAGTACACAAAAATTAGGAGAGTACATTTATTTTTCCAGTACTTACAATAAGTATTCTTCATAGCCAATAAAGTTAACGTATTTTTGGACCATTAAAGCGCACCTAGGTTTTAGAGGAGGAAAACAGGAAAAACATTTTTGAAGCAAAAATGTGGTAAAATATTTAATAACATAAATAACAATATTTCACCAGTGCAAATGTAAACAGAACTCAACAGCAGCATTAACAACCATTATTCCTCCCAAATGGGGGCAGGGGTGCATCTTATAGTCCAAAAATGGTAAAGTACATCTTTTTATAAGTCTGGCAGAAAAACTTTCCTGAGGTCTTAAAGTTTAAAAATGACCAGATAATTAACAATTTCTTAGATATCTTGTCATCTTTACCCACAAATAAAATGTGGCACTTTAATCCCAAAGGGTAACTATGGAAAATAAAAATAAATGATGTCTTAAAATTACCACCAAATTATAGCATTGCATACAAATACATGTTCCTATATGAACATTATAGTATATTTTCTATATCTGATGGGAAGAGAATGATAGCTACAATTCTGAGCCCCAAGTCCTTGACTAGCTGCATACAGTGCTTGTATTTCAAAGGGTGTGTGTGTATATGTCTGTTTAGGGGAGTTCCTGTTGCCCCTTTTAACAACAGAACGGCCAGATTGCCTGCTGTATAAAATTTTGCTTCTGGTCTTGGCTTTCTGAGGCTTACCACTTGCACCATAATTGGAGAAAGTGCATGATGATCTGAAAATAAATTTTCTCCCTAAGACCTTAAGCTGAGCCTTCGTAAACCATCCTTTTCCACGCCTCCTTTCTCTCCAGCCCCCTCCCTAATTTAGTAGCCCTTCCAGTGGAAGGGTCACATTAGCAAGGGAAAAAAGAGAAACAGGATTATTAGAGTTTTTACCCAATCCTTTACAGTTCTTTTCCTCCTCTGCTGATACAATGGCTTATTTGTCCTCTCTGAGGACTCCATTCTGTTTGGGCCGAGTTCGAACACCTTCCTGTCAGAGGTAGAACCAGGAGGTGAGATTTGAGCTCCTTCAGATGTGAGAGTACCGTAAGCAGATAGAAATTATGCTCAAAATAACTTACTTTCAGATTTCTAGGTCCTTCCCAGGACCTGTATAAATTAAATAATCTGATGACCAGTGCATGTTAAATGCTTGGGCTAGAAGGTTATTTTCTGGAATACCTGCATAGTTCTCTTCTTTACCAGTAGTTATGTTAATGGTGTTTATTATGTCTGTTTTATATTAATTATGTTTATTCTAAAGCCTGCTTATATTAGTAGTATGTGTCACTTTAATATAGAATTGAGTTAAATTTTTCTACTTTTTTAAAAGATTTTATTTATTTATTTTTAGAGAGTGGGGGAGGGAAGGAGAGAGGGAAAGAAACATCAATGTGTGGTTGCCTCTCACATGCCCTCTACTGGGGACCTGGCCTGCAACCCAGGTGTGTGTGCTGACTGGGAACTGAACCAGTGACCCTTTGGTTGGCAGGCTGGCACTGAATCCATTGAGCCACACCAGCCAGGGCAAATTTTAGGTAAATCACTGAAGTATGGGTTGGAAAAGAAAGTACTGTTTTCCTTTATTTTATTAATTTATTTTTATTAGCATTGTTATCATCTAAACTAAGTCAGTTACTTAGGAAAGACTCGAGCTTTTTTTTTTTTTTTAGAGATTATTGAAGTTAGTATGGATAAAATGAGTTGTCAAAGAGTTGATTGAAAAGATAAAAATTTAAGATTTTGTACTTAGATTGCTTTATAAGTATTTGAATTCTCTGTTCACTTTAAATAAATAGAAACTGAAAATCACGGATGATGGATAAACTTGTAGCATGTATGAAAAAGTGGAATACTAATTAGCATACCAGTAATCAAAAAGACCTTGACCTTACATAGATGATTAACTTTGAAGTGAAAATAAATGTGTAGGGGTTTTTTTGGTGATTTTTCTGTTTTACCTGACCTTTAATTTTATGTGTTTACTACCAACCACCTACCTGATCATGTCAAATATGAAATCTTCCATTTTACTTGTTTTGGGGAATGTAAATATCCTATCAGTGACTTTATAACTGTGTTAAAATAATGTAGTTCACTAATAGTTTGTAAGTTTTCCAAAGAAAGAGCTAAGAAGTTTGTCTCAAAGTAGGATATTAGGGAAATGATACTCAAGTTCTGTTCTGACAGCATGTCTGAATAACGACATCAGCAATTAAGTCCAAACCAATAAATCTGGAAAGAACACACTTTTGGGGACAGCACAGACCGTACATGATTTAGGTAAGATGGAGATCTTACCTAAAGAGTGTCCCCACTTCAAAAACAAGTATGAATTAGAGCCAGCAATAAGAATCCAGCACTGGTCATACAGGGGCTGTCAGGCAGATGGGAGGGGGAGGGTCACCTGAGTGGGTTGCTCTTGGTGGAAATTCAGACTTGGGCCAGCCGGGAAGTTGATAAAGGGAGCCAGGAACTCCTTTATGAGACTGAAGCACCGTGGTTATAGGCTGAAGTGGTTACAGGTTAGTTGTACATTTTGGCAAATTGTTTCTGCAGGATTTCCCCTGATTGATTAACCAAATAACTCATAATATAATGCCACCAAACACATGAAAAAACAAGCCTGAGAGTCATTGGACATAACATCAAATTTAGATCAGAATTGCAGATATTGAAATTGTCAGATACTGAATAATATATTTATAAGTATGTAATGCTTGACGGTAACAGTCACAAAGATTACCAATCTACAAGAAATAACTTGGAATAAATAACAGGTTTTTGAAAAATTAGGTATCCAGAAACATAATTTTTGAAATAATTGATGAATTTTTATTTTATTTATTTATTTTTAGAGAGGGGAAGAGAGGGAGAAAGAGAGTAAGAGAAATATCAATGTGTGGTTGCTTCTCACATGGCCCCCACTGGGGACCTGGCCTGCAACCCAGGCACATGCCCTGACTGGGAATCGAACCAGTGACCCTTTGGTTTGCCGTCTGTGCTCAATCCACTGAGCTACATCAGCCAGGGTAATCGATGAATTTTTAATATATAAAACAGTTTAGACCACTGTTTGAAGAGAAATTTTAATGAATTAGTAATATGTAGGTGAAAATAGTTCCCCAGAAGGCAGCAAGAGAGACAAAGAAAATATGAAAGTGATACTAAGAGCAATGGGGGCCAGAATGAAAAGGCCTAATAGGAATATAGAGTCCCAGTAGGGAGTCTCAGAAGGGAATTGAGAGAATGTAGGAGAGAATATTTAAAGAGATAATAGCAGATTTTCCAAAATTGCTGAACACATTAATATGCAGATCAAGGAGGCACTATATAACCCTAGCAGGATAAATAAAAAAAAATCCACACTTTGGTGAAGTTGAAGAATGCCAAGGACAAAAGTCTTGAAAGCAGTCTCAGAGAAAGGACAGATCACCTAAAGAAGACCGACAGTTAAAATGACAGTTGAGTCCTCAACAACAGTGAAAGCCAGAAGACAGTATATACTATCTTTAAAATATTGAAAGAAGAATGTTTTCAACCAGAAATGTGTACCTTTTGAAACCTGTAGTAGACAGGGGGATGCACTGCTAGATCTCCTTCAAAGAAAGACCTGCTCAGCTGCAGGTATGGTCAACAGAGACCCTGCAGCCACAGAGAGCTGCCTTATCTGAGGTCCTGTCCTTCCTGGGGCTGCCTGCAATGAGTGATTGTTAGGTGACCTGAGAAGGCCTGGCCTTTGGCCCAACATGAGATCCCCTGACTGTCTTTCACTCTGGAGCAGCTCTCTACTAGATTAGCTGAAGCTTTTCTGAATGCAAGGCGGGTCAGCTTCTTCCTCTGCCTAACCCTGTTTCCACTCCCATTTCCTTCACTGATACTATTCCCTAATCATCTTGCCCCCCAAATTTCATCTCTGTATCTTCTGGAGAACTCAACCTGTTCTCAAGAGCATGGATAAAGTAAATCCATTTCTATATAAACAGAAACAGAGTTTATCACCAAGAGACTTGTACTAAAGGAACTTCTAAATGTATTTCAAGAGGAATGAAAATGATCTCTGGATGAAAGGAGATGCAAGAAGAAATGAGGAAATAAAATTCTAAACATGTATATAAAGCTAAACAAATATTGGGTCTATAAAATACTAAACTAATTTGTAGGTTTGAAAAATACACTGAAGATCCAGTAGAAAAAAAATAGGGCAAAATGTATACCTAGGCCATAATTGGATCAATGCTAAAACGAATGAGTTGTTTCGGAAATCAATCAATGGTGATCTAGAAATCCTGACAAAATGCCCTTTCCCACCCTCCTTTTTTTTTTCTCTCTGCCCCTCATAGGGCTCTTCTTCAGGAAAATGTCTGTTTATCTCTTCTGCCCATTTTTTTCTTTTTAAAAATTTTTACCAAATTTATTGGGGTGAAGTTGATTAATAAAATTATAAAGGTTTCAGGTGTACAATTCTATAATACTTCATCTGTATATTGTATTATGTGTTCACCATCCCAAGTCAATTCTCCTTCATCTGCCCATTTTTAATCAGATTAATTTTTTGCTGTTGAGTTGTACAAGTTTGTAATTTATTTTGGGTATTAACTCCATTTGAAATATATGATTTGAAAATATCTTCCTCCATTCAGTGAGCTATCTCTTTATTTTGTTGATGGTTTCCTGTGCTCTGCAGAAGCTTTTTAGTTCAATATAGTCCCACTTGTTTATTATTGCTTTTGTTTTCTTTGCTTTTGGTATTAGATCCAAAAAATTCTAAGACCAGTGTCAAGGAGCTTATCGCCTATGTTTCCTTCTAGGAGTTTTGTGGATTCAGGTCTTACATTCAAATTTTTAATCCATTTTGAGTTACTTTTTGTTTATGGTGTGAGAAAGTGGTCTGGGATCTTTTATTTTTTATTTTTTGTATGTGGCCATCCAGTTATCCCAGTGCCATTTATTGATGAAACTGTCCTTTCCTGTTGTATATTTTTGGCTCCTTTATTGTAAATTAGTTGATCATATATGTGTAGGTTTATTTCTGAGTTTTCTCTTGTGTTCCATTGATCTATATGTCTATTTCATGCCATAACATTGTTTTTTTTTTTTAAGATTTTATTTATTTATTTTTAGAGAGGGAAGGGAGGGAGAAAGAGAGAGACATCAATATGTGGTCGCTGGGGTCCGCGGCCCGCAACCCAGGCATGCGCCCCTACTGGGAATCGAACCTGCGATGCCTGGTTCCCAGCCCGCACTCAATCCACTGAGCTACACCAGCCAGGGCAGCCATAACATTGTTTTGATTACCATAGATTTGTAATTTAGTTTGAAATCAGGAAATGTGATACCTCTAGCTTTGTTCTTCTTCCTCAAGATTACTTTGGCTTTATGGAGTCTTTTGTGGTTCCATACGAATTTTAGGATTGTTTGTTCTGTTTCTTTGAAAAATGCCACTGGAATTTCGATAAACATTGTATTGAATCTGTAAGATTGCTTTGAGTAGTATGGACATTTTAACACTATTAAATCCTTGAACATGGAATATCTTTCTATTTATTTGTTCCTTCAGTTTCCTCATTAAATTCTTATTTTCTTGTTATAAATCATGAACTTGCAAAACAATTTTGAGGAGTTTCAAAGAACTCCCTTCTGAACACGGTCTGTGCCCTAAATAGCTTTTACAGGGCTGAGGAAGTGGATCCGTTGTAGTGATGCTTGGCACAGCCTACACCGTGTTTTCCTTTTCATTATTCTACACTTAAGTACAAACTAGTTAGAAATTGTTTTCTTTATTCTGCAGTTTGTGTTTGGAAGAGAGAATGGAACTTTTCAAAATGATCTACCTTTCATTTGATTTGTTTTGGGGGGAAAACCAATAGTTTATTTTTTCAATCCAAAAAAGAAGGATTATGCTTTTTACATGAAGAATGGGTATCATATACTGTGAATGAAGATTAGAGTTCTTCATGTGAATAAGATTAAGCATAAATTCTACTTTTTAAAGTGTTTGTTTCCCAGTTTTTTAAATATTTATTTCCCAGTTTTGTTGCATCCATTATTATAAAGTATATGTATTCAGTATCCTGTTCCATTTCCGGATTATTTCTAGTTTATAAGACTAAGGTAACATCAGAGTGATGATAATTTTTTTTTGTTGGGTATAATTTGGATGAAAGTTCTAGGTGTGCTTTGTTTCATCAAATGTAACTTCTGAAGGAGTGAAATTTTCTATTTCATAATGCCGTCAAAGCAAAGGAATATTAAAATAGAATTGAGATAATTGTTATTTGTTTTTATTTTAAGTTCTTGAGTGAATTTTGGCTTTAAGCCTTTTCTTACCTCATTTGTGAGTTTTCTATGAGATTAATTAAATAATAGGTGCACTAAATATATCCAGGTGCTGTAATAAATCTTCATAATAATAGCCTGTGGTTACTTTGAAGGAGCGTCATCGTCCATGTCAATCAACTTCAACCAGGCAAACTCTACTTTATTTCCTGTCAGTGTACTCATCAGGTCATTTTCTCATCTCTGCCTATCTAGTCTCTCACTTGACAAGTTACGTGTTCCTTAAGTAATGGGATACATTTTTTTTTAATGTTTGTTTTTTTTTTAACCTGAAAGTTAACATCACCCAGAGTTTTACAGCAGTCATTGGTAAAGTTAATTAGGATCTAAATCTCGCATTGTCATTCTTGAATTTAGAAAAGAATTATTTTAAGAAGGTAATCTCTATGTTTTGAAAAGGAAATGAGATTATTTGCAAAATATTTGAAATATGGAGTTTGTACTTTATGATTTCCTCTAATGATAAAAGGAAGGCTTGGAAATTGAAATCCCAACTTACTATACTTGTTTTTTGTAGGGTTGCACATAAATTGACGGACCAACAATGGGAGAGTGTGAATGTAGAGAGTAGAAGGGAGAGACACGGGTATAGAACTGGGAATGAGTTACACCTAGTTTCAGAGGTGGATTACTTGCTGGCTCATTACTTTAGTTACCTTACCTAGTTTTGCTTTAATTTCAAAACTATTACTTCCCTGAGAGGAACAAACTATATTATAATTGTAGGAGCTTCACTTCCTTTTGTCCTTTCTTTTTGAAAGGTATTATAAATGTTTCTGATGTATAGATATGAATAAAGTATAATACTGTACATTGAATGCCAGTAGATCTACCAGTCATTTGATAGAAAAAACACTAACAAAACACTAGTTTCCATTTTTGTGA
Source organism: Tonatia bakeri (assembly GCA_004024845.1). Lineage (NCBI taxonomy): Eukaryota > Metazoa > Chordata > Mammalia > Chiroptera > Phyllostomidae > Tonatia > Tonatia bakeri. Next base: position 16,148 of record PVIA01007024.1, read on the forward strand.
TCTAATCACCCTTCTAAACTATCACCCAGAATTTGGTGTTTTTGTATATTTATTTGTTGATACATATTTTTCCTAAATAAGATGTAGTGTTAGGTTAAGTATTTTAAAACTTTATAGTGTCAAAGCTGTATGTATTTCTTGCAGCTTGTTTTTGTCATTCATTATGGTTGTGAGATTTGCCTATGGTAATATGTGTGTGTTTATTTGCTTTCTCTGCTGTTCCACGCTGTGTTGTATGTATCACATTTGTTTATCTGTTTTACTCAGGGGCATGCAACCGGCAGCCCATGATGGATATGAATGTAGCCCAACACAAAATTTTAAATTTACTTAAAACCTTTGTTTTGCTCATCAGTCTCATCAGTTTTTGTTAGTGTTTATGTATTTAATGCGTGGCCCAAGATAACTCTTCTTAAGTGTGGCGCAGAGACGCCAAAAGGTTGGACACCCCATCAGATTTAAAGGATATTTAGGTTGTACCCTGTCTTTCCTCTATTACAAATAATGTTGCTATGAATATTTTTGTGTGTCCACCTGGTTTCTCTATAATATATACCTCAAAATGGAAATGTTGGATCATAATATGTGTGAATCTTCAACTTTATAAGGTGTTGCCAAATTGCAAGTTACTGAACCAATTAGAACTCCCTATGAAAGTTCAGCAATGAGGATTCCCAATAAGGATGTGGAACAATCCTCATCATTACTTGGTATCATCAGACTTTTTAATTTTTGTCTTATTGGCAATCCTCATTGCTATTTAAATTTTTATTTTCTTGATTACTAGTGAGATTGAACTTCTTATGTTTCTTAGCTATTTAGAGTTCTGTAAATTGCTTGTTTATACACTCATATTTTTGAATTATAGTTCTTTGTTTTATGCATTACAGATATGTAGCTTGGCTTTTCGCTTTTTAAATCATGTCCTTTGATGAGAAATTTAAAAATTTGATGTATATTATTTATCCATCTTTTTCTTGTATTTTTTAAAAATTGTATCTTATTTCTGAAATCTCTACCCCAAGATCATAAACAATAATTCTTCTGCAGTTCTAAAGTTTTTGCTTTTCAGGTGTGGATTTAAAAAAAAAAACGTTTTTAAGGGGGGAAAAAGGATATGTTTATTGATGTTACAGAGAGAGGGAGTGAGAGAGAGCAAGAGAAACATTGATTGGTGGCCTCCAGTATGTGCCCCCTCACCTGGGATGAAACCCGCCATTTAGGAATGTGCCCTGACAGGGAAGCAAATCCACAACCTTTTGGTGTATGGGACAATGCTCCAACCAGCTGAGCCACCCTGTCAGGGCCAGGTGTGAATTTTTAATCTATAGAATTTATTATTGTATCTGGTCTGAGGAGGAGATCCCACTTCTTAAATATGTAGATATCTAGGTAGCACCATTTAATAACTAGTCCATCCTTTCTCCAGTGAACCGTAATATTGCCTTATATATCAAGTTTCCATATGTGAAACTTATTTCACCATTCTTTTCCATAGTCTGTCTTCTTTGTTTAATCTGCTATCATTGTCTTAATCACTATAATGTTATGGTCTTTATATCTGATAAGGCAAGCGGGATCAAAACAAGTACAAGTAAAGGCAGATAGAGCAATGCAGTGTAAAACCTGCACAAGAGATTGAAGACCTCCATTCTAGAACTGCTTTCACTTACCAACATAACAGACTGTGCATGAGCCTGATCAATAATTTATTTTTATGTGGGCTTTGATGACAACAGGCGCAGTGTAAGCCAACATTTTGTAATGAATCTTTTTTTTTTTTTTTTAATGAAAGTAATCCTACTGCAGTATGTGTCTCCATTGAGTAAGGTATAGATTCTACTTGATAGGGAAAGAAGCCAAGAACTCTGCCGGCCTAATTCAAAGCCAAAGTTTCAGAAACAATAATTAACTATAGGCCACCACAGTATCCATGATATGCCCTTGGTGGGTTTCTTTTTTTGCAATGCTTTTTTCCCCCTTTAGCGTGAATAATTTTTTTCAATTTAATTAAAAAGAGTTTAAGCCCCAGCATCTTTGGTGTATTATGGATCTAAATTGGAAGAACAAAAAAATGGAAAAATGTTTTCTGTATTGTGGTTGAATAAAGTCATATTGCAAAATTCTGTTGATTAAAATTAGAGTGATGTCAGTAGAGGTAAGTTGTTCGGAAGATAGTTCACAGCTCCCTTCTCTGCCGGGTTCCCCACAGTTTCCAGGGAATAGATCAAAGAAGTACATCAGGTGAATTTTTTCAGTTAACTTGATATTTTTTAACATTGATAGGAATACAGTGTTTTTAATGGACAATTATAAGAGAATACTTTGAAGTTTCTTATTTTTCCATTTTAACTATACAAAGAACTGAGATATTTAGTGAATTTAAAAAAAATAGAGGCATTTCATTATAAGATTATTTTAAGATACAAACTGAACATTGTATTCCTTTGTTTAAATTTTTTTTTAGTGGGCTTTGTCTTTCTAGCTGGTACATATTTTGTTTTACATACTAACTGCCTGAATTTTCGAGGGGTTTCTTAAGTGTTTTACAAGTGGATAATAATACATTTCCCTTTTTGTTTTTCCTTATTTACAAGGGAAACCCCCTTTCCTTATAGCAATAGCTTGACCATTCTTCCCCATTTCCTCTGGCTCCAGTGCAGTTTGCCTAATGGCGTGTTCACAAAACAGGTGTTGCTGGACTTGCTTTTTCTCTGTATCTCTATCATGGGCAGGTGCTGACTTGTTTTCCCTGGAATTTTGGCTTTAGCCAGAACTTTATCATATAAAATGCTCCATGTTCCATCCCTTTCTCCTCTAATTCTCTGTACTTTCCTGCCTAATTGAAGATTTTGGTTGTTGGCATTATTGCTGATCTTTTTTTGAGCATTCCTCTTTAATTCAAGCATTTCTGTTACATAGACAGTATTTCTAGTTTATGAAAAACAGTGCAACGCAGTTTAAAACTCTATAGAAGAAACGAGATAGAGTTTCTCACCTAAGCTCTTTTTTATTTCCCTTTTCCAGATAATCTTATGTATTTCCGTAGCCCAATTTTGTTTGAGTTCTAAACGTATATCTGTTTACATAATACTTCAATTAGAAGTCTACAGTGCATGTCCAACTTAACATATCTAAATAGAATTTCCCTCGCTAAACCTTTTTCCTACATCCTGTTCCCAGTTCTTCCCCATTCAGTAAACGGTATCCTCATTCACAAATTGCTCAGATCCAAATTTGGAGCCATCTTTGTGCGCTCTTTCTCACATAGCTCATCACACACAATGCACCAACGCCTTTCTGCCTTAGTCCAAGCTTGCACTTCCACTATGTCCTTCCAGTTCATCTGTTTGCTTCTACTTGTGTTCCTTTACAGTTTATTCTTAACACAGTCGCCAGGGTGATCTTTTCACAAAATGAGATTATGCTGCTCCTTCAAGCAAAACCCTGTAATGGCTCCCTATTACCCTTAGAATAAAAACCATAATTTTTACTATTACCTGTGAGGTCATATATGATTTTGATCATAATGTGATTATATTGTGATCATACATGATTTTGATAGGGATCTACTTCTTTGACTTATTTCCTACAATTTTCTTTTTGTGCTCGGCTGTAGCCTTGCTGGTCTCCTTGTTATTGTTCTTTAGAGATAACAGTGGTTGTTCCTGCTCTTCTTCTTGAAATACTCTTGCTGCAGAATATACTCCAAATTCCTGCTTAAAGGTTGTGTTACTTTTCTAACCACTTTGATCTCAAATACATGCCCTGCACACACCACACCACATCCCAAACACTATTCCCTAACCTGCTTTAGTTCTGAGTTTATTACCACCTGAAATTACTAGATTTTGTTATTTCCTTGTTTATTATAGCACTCTACACACACCCTTTCTTTACCCCTCCCTAGAATGTAAGCTCCAAAGGGCAGGGAGTTTTTAGACTCATTTATAGATGTAGTAGCTCTTAAACCAGGACATTTAAGTGACCGAATTAATAACTACATGACCTTGGGCAAATTGATTCATCTTCCCAGAGTTTGATTCAGCATATGTAAGTAAAGGGATTGGACTGTATGATATCTCTGAAGAGGAGTGCTCTAGACCACAGGTGGTCAATTGAAGGCAACCCCAAAGTCGTTAAGTTCAAGCCCCCTGCTTTACACGTGATTTGACAGAGGTCACATTGTGTAGGCCAGTGCTCTTTTCACATCACACAATGCCTCTAATTCTTTGCTCAGTTCTGATGAAATCTCCCACTATACTTCTTTGATTACAATCCTACTAGTTTCAATTTTTACATTCTTGGCCTCTTCATCTTCATTAAGCCTCATTACATAAATTTATGTAAGCCATGTCTTTACATTTACAAATAATTTTCTTTAATCAGTCATTGTTTTCTCACTATTCGTTGAATATAAACATATATTTGAAGCATGTTTTTCAACGGTCACAGTCTTCCCCTTACCTCCCACTACTTTTATAGGAACTTATATTTTCTTTGTGAGTTGAAAAATGTGTGTAATCATGGTTAACATGTACATTTTAATTGGTATGATGGATTTTTAAATCATGTAAAAGGAAAATAACTTTTGGAGGAAAATTTGATAGACGTAATGAAAACTCATCTCTAATTCCCCTAGGAAAATTTTCAAGATTATTAGGGTCATAGGTTATTAGGATAAACCTTAGAATTCACATATTCTAACCCCTTAATTTTCACAGGGGGAAATTTCAGTGTATAGCAGCATGGGAAATATAGGGATAAACAAAGATAAACAGTTTCTTATTTGGGGACTTCTCGGGGCCTTTTCTGTGCATGCGAATCTCCAAGGAGGGATTATAATGTCCAAATTTTATAATCACCAAAGTATATCTTACTACCTTTTAGTAACTTTTGGGACAACAGGTCCTTGTACCACATGTTTGAGCATTTACTAGGTGTCAGGCACAGTTCTAGGTACTGTTTCAATTCATTTGATATGCTACATGTATTTGTTCTTTCTTAATATTATGTGAAAATCTGCCTTCAAGAAGTAATGTGCCGTAACAGAATGTAAAGAAGTCACAAGACAATGCGTGTGTGTAAATGCAGAACGTAAGTCATGGGCATTGATTAAGTTATAATTCATCATGTTTTCTGTCTAGTTGATCATTTATTTATATAACTTGCTTTAGATAGTTATGATATTCACTATATACTATATGTTAAATATCAATATAATTTTTGATAATTTCCTAGAGCAGTTCACTTGTAGAGCATATACTAATATATACCATAATCTATTTACATTGTATCATGTGAACTTTTGGCATTCTATTAATATGGTAAAAGTTTTCCTGGTTAAATTTTTTTAATTTTTTCAGATTACTTATTAATTTATTTTTTAGAGAGAGGAGAAGGGAGGGAGAAATAGAAGGAGAGATCACCAATGTGTGGTTGCCTTTCACACGCCCCCAACTGGGGTCCTGGCCTGCAGCCCAGGCACGTGCCCTGACTGGGAATCGAACTGGTGACCCTTTGGTTCACAGGCCGGCACTCAATCCACTGAGCCACTCAAGCCAGGGCTAAATATGTTTTCTAAATGTTATACACATAATAGTTTTCTCCATTTTAAGATATTCCTAAATATCAGGGAAAAATATTATAAAACATGCTTAGAGGGCCCTGACTGTTGTGGTTTAGTGGATTGAGCGCAGGCCTGCAAACCAAAGGGTCGCTGGTTCAATTCCTGGTCAAGGTACATACCTGGGTTTCAGGCCAGGTTCCCCCACCCCTGGTAGGGGGTGCACAAGAGGCAACCACACATTGTCTTTCCCTCTCTCTAAAAATAAATAAATTAAAAAAAAAACATACTTGGAGCAAAAACATGCCTCCCCATAAATATAACCACTATTTATGTATCTCTATATGTTTTTATAACATTTTGGTAGCTACTCTTTGGAAATATGCTCCCCCACCCCTACCTCTAGCCAATGAACTCTACTTCTCACTCTTGTGTACTCCTTTTCTTTGAATTGGGCTGGCTCTGTGACTTCTTTTGATTAGTACAGTGAACAGAAGTGATTCTGCATGACCCCAAGGCTAAGTCTTAAGAAGTCTTGAAGCTCTTGCCAAGTTTTCTTAAAATGCTTGCTCTGGGAGAAGCCAGCCTCTAGTAAGAAGTCAGACTGCTCTGAAACCACAAGATGTGTGGAATCCCAAGCTAGTCATAAGCTATATGGACAGCTGCTTGAGAGGCAGGGAGCGAGAGGGAGAGGGAGAAGAACCTCAGCCAGCTCCCACCTTTTCCAGCAGTCCTAGATGAGATGTCAGACATTTGAGTGAAGAAGCCGTCTTATGTCTGCAGGTCCGTCTTACTTTCAGATGATTCTAGCCACAGCTGTCATCTGACTGCAGCTACATTGAGAACCCAAGTCAGAGTCATGCAGCTGAGCCCAGTTGACTCACAGAACTGTCAGAGACAATAATAAACTCTTATTTTAAGTCTTAAGTTCTGGTGTGGTTTCTTACACAGCAGTAAATAACCAGAACAGTGCTTATGTATATATAAGCAAGTGTAGTCCTTTTCCCTCTCTTTTTTATTCAAATGATAGTTACTATGCACACTTCACCTTTTTGTCATTTAACAATAAATCTTGGTCATCAATATCCAAATAGAAAAGGCTTCCTCGGTATTTTTTATGACATACTATGTCACTGACTGGATAAACCACATTGTTTATAATATTTTACTATTGCAAACAATCTTTGCACATACATCACTTCACATTTACTTGAATATATGTCCAGCATAAATTTTAAAATAATTGCTTGATAAAATGGTATAATTTTATTGAGATATAATTGACATATAGCATTAATTTTACAAAGGGAGAACTTCTGATAAATATTGCCAAGTTGTCTTATAGAGGTTGTATGAATAGAGGTTGTATAGAGGTTTTTATCTGTAATATACAAGTGTATTTCTCCACATATTTGATAATACAGGGTGCTATCAGCCTTCTGGATCTAGGCTAACAGTAAACTATATAATTTTTTAAAAATAGTGAGGTTGAGTTCATATTTGTATTTTCTGTTAACTATCCATATATTTTACCTATTTTTCTTTAGGTTGTGGATTTTTTTTTCTTATTTGTAGTTCTTTATTAACAAAATTACCCCTTTCTCTGCTATAATGTTTGCAACAATTTTATGTCTTTTTTAATCGTCTTTTGGATGTTATGGAAGTTATAGCCATGTAAAATGTTGGAATTTTATTTATATATTTTAACTTTTATGATAGATTTATTTATTCTTACTTTCATGGCTTTTAGATTTAGTGTCATAGATAGATGGTTACTCTCTACCCTGAGTAAAGCTTTCATCTTGAACTTTATGGCTTCTTTCTGTTTTTTAATTTTTTTATATTTGAATTTTTTATCTAGTAGAATTTTGTCTTGGTATGAGATATGGTATGCAGTCACTAGGTTTATATTTTTTCCAGGTTTTTACTGTTTTGGTAATATGAATTGAAAGAAGAAATATTAGTGCCACCTGGGGAGAAACCTGACCAAAGATCTCTGAAATACATATTAAATGCCTTTCCCCCCTTTTTTGTTCATTTTCTATGCTAAACTTCTCAGTGTCGTGATTGAAAAATAAATTTTATGCTCTTATTTATTTCTAGGATGAGAGGAGGATAACACTTTTGCTTTCTTATGTAACTTTGAAAATGTACGATATGAAATTCCTCAAAAATAAAATTGTTGCCTTGGAAGGGGAAAATTTTTTAAAAGATTTTATTTATTTATTTTTAGACAGAGGGGAGGGGAAGGAGAAAGAGAGGGAGAGAAACATTAATGCATCGTTGCCTTGCATACCCCCTACTGGGGGCCTGGCTCACATCCCAGGCATGTGCCCTGGCTGGGAATCAAACCAGCAGCCCTTTGGTTTGCAGGCCAGTGTTCAATACACTGAGCCATGCCAGCCAGGGCAAATATTTTTTTCTTGATGTCTATCTAGAATCCGTTTATTGAATAATTCATCTTTTTTTAATGGTTTAAAATATCACATATATTAAATACTGAAACTGTCTGTGTCCCAGTACTACAGTTTTATCATAGCTTAATGATACATTTCTGTTCTTTCAGCATTTACTATTTAGTTTTGCTTGTTGTTTATTTTTCTATATGAACTTTTGAATTGAATTATCTTACTTAATTCCTAAATAACTTTGTTGGTATTTTTATTGGAATTGTGCTAAATTTAATGACTAAATCAAGGAAAATTTGCATTTTTATGATAGTGATATTTCTAGCCAAGAACATGTTTTATAAGCATTTTAAAGCTGTTTCTAATACGTCACTTATTTTTCTTATAAAATTTATTTTTAGGTGTTTTATCCTTTTTATTACTATGAAGTATTAGTTTACTAGTGCTGCCAAAACACAATACCGTAGACTGGGTGGCTTAAACAATAGTTATGGAGGTTGGAAGTCCAAGATCGAGGTGCCAACATGGTTGATTTCTTCTGAGGCCTCTCTCCTGGGCTTGTGGGTGGCTGCCCACCCTCCTCTTGTTTCCTCACATGGTTTTTACTGTGTGCTCATCTCTGCTGTCTGTGTCCATATTTCCCCTTCTTACAAGGACATCAGTCAGATTGGTTTGAGGCCCACCTATATGATTTCATTTAATCTTAAATTACCTCTCAAAAAGGCTCCATCTCCAAATTAGTCACATTCTGTGGTACAGGGAGTTAGGACTTCAACATATGAATTTTAGTGGGGCACAGTTCAGCCCCTAACAATGGCAAATGAAGAATTTTCTTTTACCCAGTAACTGTTATTTGTATATCTAAAGGTGTTTTCAGTATTTTATTTTGTACCTAGCCACCTTGCTTTTGATTTGTAATAGTTTTTACTTTATTTTTTTAATTATATTATTTATTAATACATATTTTCTCTCCTTTTTAGTTTTTATACCTTTTTTGTCTAATTGCTGTCAGAACTGTTGATACAAGATTAATTAATAGTAGTAGATCCTCTTGTATTCCTGATTTTAATGAGTATAGTAGCTTCTGCTGTTCTCATTAAACACGGTATAGCTTTTTGAATGACATAAATTTATGTTCTCACTTAAAGGGCTTTTTATCATCCATTTTAATTTTATCATAATTTTTAACAAATGGGTACTTACTGTAATTTTTAAAAAGCAAGGATGGTTAATTTTATCCAGTACCTTTTTTTGACATACATGGAAATGATCACCATATTTTGCCATGTGTAATGCTCATTTTTTTGCCCAAATTTTTGAAGGTAAAATAAGGATGTGCATTATACATGGGTAGTACCTGAAATACCTTTTATCTTTTCTTGTATTTTAAATTATTTGTTACATAAAATTTTATGTACCATAATACATTCAAAAATAAATGCTAAAATTCCATTATAATACAAAAAAAAGTATCTAAAATACAAATAAATAAATAAATTAATTAAAAAATTAAAATGATAGATTTTTTTCTGAAAGTTTGGGCCAAAAAACATTGGTGCACATTATACATGGCAAAATACAGTGTGTACATATATATTGAATTTATAAATCAGATTCCTAATATTGAGCCATCCTTGCTTTTTATATTTGGTTAAGACATATTCTTTGAATTTGCTGTTGGATTCTGTTTACATAACAATTAAAAAATGAGCCATCTACAGATTTTATTGTTTTATTGAGTGTGTTGAGTTAGGTACAGTTTTATGCTTGCTTCTGGGGTCTTTGTAGCCATTTGCTTATCATTTCTGTGTGTGTGTGTGTGCGCGTGTGTGCGTGTGTGCACGCACGCACGCACACACAGGCTCTTTTCTTCCCTTTGTTGTTTTGATCAGACTAGAGAATGGTTATTATTTTTTCAAATGACCAACTTTTGGATTTATTAATTACTTATGTTTATCTTCTAATTAATTTCTTTTATCTATTAACTTCTTAATATTCTTTTTCTTAGGTTTGCTTTATTGATAGATAATACAATTACCAATAATATTCCTGATTAGTCATTAATCTATTAATTTGATTTATGGTATCTTGTTTGCAGAAGTTTTAAGTTTTTTTCTTTCTATAGCTTCTTTGTTTCAGACTATTCTTTTAAAAAAGGCCTTTTATACCCCCCAGTATAAAATACATTCTTTATGGTTATCATAATTTTATGATACATCTTTAACTTTGTAGAATTTATTTTTCCTTATTATGTGAGGTAGTGTATAAATTATTTTATTTTCTGGTGGATTGCCTACCATCCCAACATTTATTAAACAATCTATATTTTCCTCATTTATTTCCAATACTTATATACTTAACTTTTCACACTTTGTGAAAAATCCTATTTTTTTTTCAGATTATATCAAGTTTATAAGATTATTTTGGGGTATAGTTTAATTGACATCTTTAAAACATTAAGTCTTTACATGTAGAAATATGGAATATTTCTTCATTTACTTCAGTTTTTCCATGTTCTTCAATAGGCTTTTATCATCTTTTTTTATTTCTTATTAGGCTTATTTCTAGGTGTCTTAATAGTTTTTGTTGAGATTACAAATCAAATTGTTTTTATTATTTTTCTTATCTGGTCATTGATAATAATATATAAGAAAATTTTGATTGTTTTAAATATTAATCTTGTCCAACTTAGTTACTGAGTCCTTTGATTATTTCTGGCTTTGTTTTGTTTTTTATTCTCTTGGATTTTTCTGGATAGTCTTATCGTCTCTTCGTTCCCAGTACTCACGCTGTGTTTCTAAGTTTTCCTTCTGGCAGGGTATCTTATTGACTTAATTAGGACTTCCAGAAAGGTAGCTATATTCTTTATGGCTCCAGAGGACAGAACTGGGACAGATGCACAAGACAGTTAGAGCTGTTTGAACATGAAAGAAAAGCTGATGTGACAATATTAATGTCAGATAAAATACAATTTAAGTATTAATAAAGTAAAACAAGCAGCTAGAGTATTATTGAAATTATATAACACCTCCCATAGGCTTAAAAATAAGAACTGATAGGATTAGAAAAAAACTGATGACTTCACAGTTATGTGAGAGATTTTGGCTTACCTCTCATGTTATGCCCTTATCTATGTTAAAGGGCATAGATAAACAGAAAATTAGTTAAGAATATAGGAAAGATTTGAACAACACAACTAATGAAGTTGATGTAATACATATAGAAAATTTTGATTTTTCTAATTCAAATAGAGAATATGTGTTAATTTTGAGCACACAAGGAATACTTAGAAACATTGTCTCCTAAATCACGAAAGAAATCTCCAAAATTTAAGGTAACCAGACTCTGTGGACCAGATTCAGTGACCACAATTGCTGATTTATTGCTTGAAACCTGCAGGTAAAAAGAGATTTTTGGAAAACTCATCTGACTAGAAACTAGATAATGCACTTACAAATAACTCACAGGTGAAACCGGAAGCTTGACAAGAACCAGTAGAGAGAAGGTGAAGTGGGTAGGTTGCAGAGCATATTAAAGGGTAACAATTTTTTTATATTGTGATGACCAATGATAGGACTAGCAAAATTGTCCAATATAGATATTACTTGAGCCTCTGTTTCTTTTCATGGTTTATTTAGACATTAATAATTTTTTTTCTTTAGAAGATAGCCAATGTGAGCTAATAAGAAAAATAAAGGACTCAGAATATAGATTATAACTTTATGGTCAAATTTTCAGGAGTTTATCTTTTCATATAACCAGAAAATTAACTATAGAACTATATAATGAAAACAATAATTTTTTAGAGTTATTTTACTCTTTTTTATTTAAAAAATTTCATAATGGCCTTTTATAAATAGTTCTTTTTATATGCTTAAGATATTTTTCTTTCCCTTTTTGTAGGTCACTCAGATGAGTCGCCCAGACCTGATTCTCTTTCTGATGAAATACCTAATGGCTCTCATTGTTGGTATTCCCTCCATTTTTTGGGTTGGAAGCAAAAAGACATGCTTTGAGTGGGCCAGTTTTTTTCATGGTCGTAGGAAAAAAGAGTAAGTTGAAGTAAATTATCACAATGTTCACAAACTTCACATTCACATAAATATTTTGTTGCTTATATTAAAATAATTTGGATTTGGGGGAAATATTTCAAGATTGTAACTGCTGCTGCTATCAGTTAAGATTGACACAGTAGCATGTCTTAATTAAAAGCTAAAAACATGGGCACTGACTGGTGTGGCTCAGTTGGTTGGGTGTCATCCTGTAAAGTGAAAGTTCTCTCATAAGATTCCCAGTCAGGGCACATGCCTGGGTTGCAGGTTCAGTCCCCAGGACTGGTGTGCATATGAGAGGCAACTGAATTACGTTTCTCTCTCACTCAGTGTTCCCCTCTCTTTCACCCTCCCTTCCCCTCTCTCTAAAAATAAATAAACTTTTTAAAAATTAAATTAAGAGCTGAAAACTTGGCGCTGATGGTTAGCCCAGTTGGTTAGGGTATCATGATACACCATGGTTGCAGATTCCATCTCTGGTCAGGGCACATAAAAGAAGCAACCAATGAATGCATTAAAAAATGGAACAACAACCTGATGTTTCTCTCTTCCTTTCTCTCTCTCTTTCAAATCAATTTTTTTTAAAAAGCTGAAAATTTATTCTGAGAAGATAGCCAAGTAGAACTGGGCTTATGATCTCTTCCTAATTCAGCATATTTGAGGAAAGACCAGTCTTTAATTTTAAAAATTCAAATTATAATTTTTCTCAATATTAAAAACAAATTAATGGTTTTATATATTCTTATTTTGTCCTCTTAATTTTCCTGTTAGGGCTGGTATGCATTATCACCTCTGTTACAGATAAGAAAACAGACACAGAGAGGTTAAGTGCCTTGGCCACTCAACAGGTTTTACACTAGGCTACCATTTCCAGTTATGTGTTGTTCTTCCTAGTATACTGCAAGTGATTTAGAGAAATAGCATGTTATTATATTCTGAGATAGTACCCATTAAAGCCAAAATAGAAAAAATGATATCTCTAGATAACATGAAATATGTTTAAGAGTATACTTCAATTCATAGTTGTCCGTACTACCTATTAGATTATTAAGGTAAATATAAGACCAAAGCAGTCTTTCGGGGGCATATTTAAGGAATATTTAACTTTCTGAACCCTTAGTTCATAAAATAAACAGGACTCTTCAGTATTCGCAAAGTAACAATCATTTCAAACTTTTTACTCAATATAAATCTTATATGAATACTATATCTGAATTTGAAGTTAGTGGAATCCATAAGGGGTCCATGGAAAATGGAATTTGTGGGATAACCTGTAAAAATCTTTAACATTGTGTTTAAAATGTGCCTTGTATGGGTTAATGTATCTGTGTTATACAACCTACAGTGCCTTGATAACAAAAATCTGTATTTTCTCAAATATTAGTAATTAGCAGTTTCTATTAAACAGTTTAGATTGAAATAAAATCACATCTTAAAAATATATATTTCTTATATCTAACACTACTACTAGTGATATCAGAAAATGTATATATCCTTTAAATACAGTTTCCAAGGGAAGAGAGGGAAAGATTCATTCAGCAACTACAAGTATGTATTTTTAGGCATTCATTCATCCTTTAAGAAGTCTTTACTGAATGCTTACTGTGTGCCATGAACTATTTTGGGATGCTAGGGGTTCAATAACAGACAAAATAGGCCAAGTCCCTGCTTCCATGGCATTTTCCTCCTTGTAGGATTTACTGTGATTTATCGGTGTATTTGTTGGAGTTTTTAAATATTTATTTGTTTGTTTGCTCATTTGTTTTAATACTCACCTGAGGACATGCTCATTATTTTAGAGAGAGGGGAAGGGTGGGAAAAGGAGGGGGAGAGAAACATCAATGTGAGAGAACCTCAGTTGGTTGCCTCTTGTACACACCCTGACCAGGGTCTGAACCCACAACCTAGACACGTGCCCTGACCAGGAATCAAACCTATGACCTTTCAGTTTATGGGGCCATGCTCCAACCAACTGATCCACACTGGCCAGGACAACAGTGTTATCTTATACCTGTCCTAAATACATTATATGAAGAGCAATTAACTTCAAGAATGCCCTAGCTGGTGTGGCTAAGTGGGTTAAGGATCATTTCACAAAGCCCAAGTTCTCTGGTTTGAATCCTGGTCAGGGCACATGCCCAGGCTGTGGGCCTCTTTTCCATTTGGGGCATGTGCGGGAGGCAACCAATGGATGTTTCTCTCTTTTCCCCTACCTATCTCCCTCTCTCTAAAATAAATTAATTAATTGTATTTAAAAATATATAAATTTCAAGAATAATGTGTGTCACAAAAGTATTATTTGTTAGTCTATAGGGATGTTAATGTGTATCTTAAACTTAGTATTTTGTTGTCTAGGATAGTGAATGAGAGCCGACAGGTACTCCAAGAACCTGATTTTGCTCAGTCCCTCCTGAGGGATCCAAATACTCCTATTATAAGAAAATCCAGGGGAACTTCCACTCAAGGAACATCCACACATGCTTCTTCAACTCAGCTGGCTATGGTGGATGATCAGAGAAGCAAAGCAGGGAGTGTCCACAGCAAAGTGAGCAGCTACCACGGCAGCCTCCACAGATCCCGTGATGGCAGGTGAGTTTTATTGGTAGCTTAGTTTATTTCATATGCTGAATAGAGTTACACAGCTTAAGGAAGAGTAGCCAGTTCTGAAATAGAAGTTGAACATTATTAATTTGTTTGAACTTTGCCAGGAACAGTTGTCCTAGATTATGGTCCAGTTTAAAACCAGTCAGAGGAGTTTAGAGTTTAGACTGATGCAGTAAACAATATGGAGACTTTGAAGGGTGTTGAGCAGGGAGGAGGAGAAAGGAAGTGGTTATTTTAGAAGATTAAGCAAACAATTATGGAATACTTACTATATCGGTCAGTGTTCTTAGAACTACAAAGATGATTTAGGCATAATCTTTGTTTTCAATAAGTTCACAGTCTATTAAAGATGATGTAGTCACTAATAGTGTTGTGGTTAAAAACATGGGATCTGAAATAAGCAGCTTCAGTTTCCTCATCTGTAAAATGGAATAGTAATAATATCTGCCCCTTTGGGTATGTTGTAAAAAATAAATAATTGCTTAGAACAGTGCCTGTCTCAGTAAGTTCCTGATATTAACTTCTTGTTATTATTGTAAGTGAGTAATTGCAGTGAAACATAAGTATGATGGTACAGTTGGCCCTTCATATCTGTGGGCTTTGCACTTCCGAATTCAACCAGTGTGGATCAGGAATATTTGGGGGGAAATGTTACTTTGTTGCTCATGTGTATTGGCCCACTGTGGTTGTGTCCATCCTGAAGATAGAAGTACAGACTTTTCCTTCTGTCATCGTTCCCTAAACAGTACAGTCTAACCCCTACTTGCATTGTATTTACATTTTATTAGGGATTATAAGTACTCTAGAGATGATAGAAAGTATAGAGGAAGGTAGGCCGGGTGGTGGTGATGGATGGGGCCTTCAGCGGCAGACTCCCTCCCACCCTGGTCTCGACCTGTCAGCTGTGTAGGAGGTATGAAGTGTATAGGTTATATGCAGATATACCCTTTTATATAAAGGATTTGAGCATCCATTGATTTTTAGTGTCTTCGGGGGTCTTAGAACTAATCCCGGGTGCAGAGGTTGGCAAATCTTTTCTATAAAGAGCCACATAGTAAACATTTTCAGCTTCGTGGGTCAGATGGTCTCTGTTGCAACTATTCATTTATGCTGTTGTAGCGTGAAAGTAACCATAGACAATATGTAGTCAAAATGGAATTGGCTATATCCCAATAAAACTTTACTACAAAAATAGAACGGGCATGAGGTGAGAGAAAGCTTCACAGAGAGAACGAGAAGGAGCTGGGTTTCCTTGTAAATTTGACAATGGGGACACTGGATCAGAAACTTCTTAGGAGCTTTCCAGTAACTCTGTTGACGGATGATGGAGGTTAATGGGAAGTGGTGGCAGCGAGGTGAGAGAAAGAACTGATCTGAAAAATATTCAGAAAGAAATGAAAAGATAGGAATTGGTGATGGATTAGTAGCAACTAGAAAGAAGGATTGTGTTAAAGATTATTTTTTAACAATTTCTAGTTTGGGAAACTGAAAGAATGAAAATTCTTATTCCTGAAATGGGAAGCATTCTGTGTTAGCTTTAAACCATCTGTTGTTACAACTGTGGTATTTTTTTAGTCTCATCCCAGGCTTTCTGTCAGTCTTCTCTGTCCTAGTGTAGGATATAATTCCTTCACTTGCTTTCTTTTTAGAGCATCTCAGAAGATCCTTTGCCTTCTAACTGGGTCAGCTACTCTGGGTTTTAAAAAGCAGCAGTCTTCCTTTGACTATGATATATTTTCCATCTTTTATCCATTCTTTCTCCTTTCCTTGACAGATTTTGAAATGAAATTTTAACTATTTCCTTTCTACCTATTCTGGTCTTCATTTCCTGCATATCTATTTATTAACTTCCTTATCCACTTAAACAGTATCATATTGTTTAACCACATTCAAAGATCTTTTCTTTCTTGCCTTTCTTCTACATTCAGCACTCCTATATAAGAAACATTCTTCTAAGGGCCAGGGACCCAGAGATGGAAGACTGAAGAGTAAACAATAGTTATAATACACTCTAATGTGTACAGTACAGTTATATACAAGGTGCTTTAGGATCCCAGAGTAGAAAACCATCTGACTCATCATGGAAGGTCAGAGGAAACTCCACAAACAACATTGCACATGTACTTGGAATAGGATTCAGATGAGGCAGTTGGAAATTAAGGAGTAAGGAAGCAGTACATGCAGAGGCAAGGAGGACGGAAGGCATTAGGTACTGGAGTATGGCTGCTTCATAGTATGTACATTTGCGCAATTGTGGTGATAGAGTCAGGTTTGTATTTGAGAATGATCACTTTGGCAACAGCGTGGAAGAGAAAGAGATTTTAAGTAAGCCCAGCTGGGAAGTTTCTGCAGTAATTTAGGGATCCTGTCTTAAGACACTTATGGGGAAGGAGGGAATCAGAGAGTCTTTTAGAATATGTTTTGTCAACACCACCCTCCATGAAATAACTATCAGCATTATTTGACATTTGATATTAACCTCGTCCTTTCTATAAGGGCTGAACAATTCTTTCTAGTAAAATGCCTATGCATATGCATGTGGCATTCTGCATATAAAGAGATAATATAGAATAAAGGTAAAATGTAATTTCTGCATTCTAGGAGCATATAAACTTACAGAGAAGATAAGACATATACCTAAGAACCAATTAAATAATAGTGGAAGCCAGCATTTAATGAAAACAGCGGGTGCTAGAGACGATTGGTGTTCTGGAACTTCAGAAAAGGGAAAGGTCAGGGTGGCTATGAAATATCTTAGAGAAAATAAATAGGGCGGATGAATGGTAACAAAAGATAAGTTCATATTGAGTAGAGAATTTCTGATGATAATTAATATAGGGAATTTCAGCCTCTGTAATCTGAGTGGAACTGGAGCTTAGGTAAGAAAGTTTGGTTAGTATCGTTAGTATAGTATAAGGACTTGGAAATTAAAATTGAGAGATGGAATCCCTTAAGTTATTATAAAAAAAGAACAGACCAAGAATAAGACCTTGGTAAATACAGTAATGATGATACAGGAAGAAGAGCCGGCATGTGGTTCAGAGAAAGTGTCTGTAGACATATAAGGGGTCAATAAAAATACACTGTCATGGAATCCAGAGAATAGATTTTAACTTCCTGTAGTGGCCTTTCCTACCTCTCTGTTTAATCAAAATCATACTCATCCTTTAAGGCCTACTTAATTCCCATATCCATGGCTGTTAATTATCTGCTTTTTAATTATTCTTTTGGTGTGCCCTATTTTCAATACAGTTGTCTTTCTTCAGCTGAGTCTGCAGCTTCTGGAGAATGAGAACTAAATGACAGCCATCTCTGAATTTCTCCCACAGTGTCTAGCACAATACTAGGTGTGTGTGTGTGCATGTGTGTGTATATACACACACATATACACATGTGTGGGGGGGTATATGTATGCAAATATATTGACTAGCTAATGATTTTAGAAATACTGTGAGCATTTCCCAGAAATTCGGGGCCCAGAGCCGTGATGGCAGCCTACTAAAATGTGTTCTAGAGGGGGCACATGGACACTCACACCGTAAGACTCCCTGCCATACCCAGAACCTCAGAGCAGATTGAAGAATTCCAAGACCACCTTGAACCTAAAACTCTAAAGGAGGATTCTCGTAATTCTGAAAGCCATCTCATGGAGATTTCTTTTTGCATCAGTCAGTTTTTAAGTTTACTTGTTAATGCTGTCTTTTGGCCATCTTTTTCTCATCATCTCTTGGTTTCTTGGTTATGAGATGTCACACACACACACCCCTCCTTCTCACTGTAGGCCAGACTCCTTGGATAATTATTGATCTCAGTGCTACATAAAATAAAATACACTTAGGTAAAAACTCTTACACATGTATGTCAACCTCAAAGAAGAAGTAATTGGTAGTTAGAGGAGAAGGGTAGAAAAGCAAGTGGGTGAGTACGTAGGCAGAGGTTTGTGAATAAGTGATTCACTCATTAGGATGGTAAATGTAGGTGACAAGGAAAAGCTAAGGAATGCATAATGAGATAATAGTGAAATTACAATGACTTGAATTGTTATATACGTTAATGGTAGCAAACAGTGTAGAGAATCAAAAAGAGGAAGTCATTGTCAAATTTCTTTCATTTTAACTTTGAAATAGATCATATTACCTTTTCAGCAAATTAACCATCCTAATTGCTTGGCCTAAGCTTATGTTAAGATTAATGTACATATTCATATTGTATATTAGATGATCACAGTGGTTTAAATGATTGTCAAAAGATAAATAAACTTGGTAATTCCCACATATACAATTGAAGTTAAATACTATAATTAAATTTCTTTTTCTGTGTAGTTGATTCGTAATTATTCATGAGCATGTTGTTTATAGTCTAGAATTTTGTGGATAGTCCTATACTTCACTTAAATAATTAGACATAACTCAGTATAGTAATTTTTTTATGAAAAATGTATTCTTTAGTCATAATTGTAACACAAAGATTTAGATTTTCCTTTAGAAAATATCCAGTTCATATTTTTAAATAGCAATTTGTTTATTTTTTATTACTTTCATATCATTTCTAGAGTTGGATCAGTTTTTTTATTCACCATATTTATTTGAAAATAACATTTTCATTTAACATTAATTATTTTACCAAAACATGCAAATCAGATTTAAAACTGGAAACAAAGGACATGCTTTCTTTTATAATTTTAAAAGGACTTCTCAGTTTTTCTCAGTCCTTTACAGTTTTTAAAATCTGTGATCTAATGAAAACATTTAACAAGCACTGCTGTAAAACTAGTTCTCCTCAGTAGTGTATGAGTCTTTAAAATCTTTAAATTTTATAAATGATTCATATTGAGTCATGAAATTTCTTATAATTATGAAGGAATGATAAATGAATGCTTTGACAGCCCATAGGTCTTCAGCTGCTTATGAGTAGTTCTTTTGATGATTATTTAAAAAAGAAATGGCCTGCTACATTCTTTTTATTTTTAGAAATGTTACTTAAAATTTAGTATATTAATTAATGTTATAAATTTTACTGTTTTCTTTGAGGATTGTTATCCTAAATTAAATACTTTTTACAAAAAGGTGTATGTGTGAGTGTCCTATCTCTGGTAGGGCTCAGTGAGTCAGGATTGCAACAAAGGAAAATTTACCATCTCCCACTGCTGCCTTTCAAGATAAGTTCAGTGATGGGGAAGAAGACTGCCAGCAATGGGCAGTGCAGCCCTGGTGGCATATGCAAAAGCTACATCTTGGATTAGGGGTATCGAAAATTTGTTTTAGCAGGAGTGGAAGTTACAGTGTGCTAGGATGTTGTTATGTATGTTTAAGTACATGTACCTTTTGTGAAATAGCATAGCATCCTCAGAGACCTGAGGAAAAGTAATTAAGACCATTTACAGTAATTAACCCAACTGTTAACTGAGCTTTCCGGAAAGAAACTGTTGGCACATACTGTCATATGTTGCTTGCCAATTCATTCATCTTTTTGGGGAGGGTTACATTAAGTTATCCTCTTACTTCATATGCTCTCTATTCCCAGTCTTTTAGTAAAATCTGAGTTGCTGTACTTCTGATTACAACCGATTTTCTGGATTCCCTAGGGCAGTACCATACTTCCTCTGTCATCGCTCCTTCTCTACCTGCACCCGTTCCAGAACCCAAAACTTAATTGAATGAGGAAAGTTAATGTTAACATCTGTCCTTTTGCAAAGAATAGGACCTGAATTCTGAATCTAATGAGTAGATTTTCTTCTTTTTTTTAGTTAGCCATGTAAATAAATTCTACAGTATTAATGAAATTACTGTAAATCATCAAAGGTTGTTACTTTTTCACTTGTTGGTTTCCTAGTTATTTTGCTTAATGCATCATTTTCATGAAAAATTTTAGTGTTGTTTTTCTAGTGTGTTCTGTTACCTGCTTCAAAATAAACTCTCCTATGTTAGGTACACTCCCTGCAGTTACAGAGGGATGGAGGAGAGACTACCTCACGGCAGCATGTCACGGCTAACGGATCACTCCAGGCACAGTAGTTCTCACCGACTCAATGAGCAGTCACGACACAGCAGCAGCCGAGATCTCAGTAACAACCCTATGACTCACATCACACATGGCACCAGCATGAACCGAGTTATTGAAGAAGATGGAACCAGTGCTTAAACCGTCCTGTCTAAGGTGGAAAACGTGTGCTGTTCAAAAAGCAGATTGTATTCTTTGCCTTTGCATGACTGATTGCTGTAACTCACTGTTATCATGCGTTCAGTCAGGTGCAGATTGTGTCCATTGGAAAAGTAAACTCTTGCTTTTTATATTGCATCAAACTTGGAACGTCAAGGTGTCCAAAATGCTAAGAATTATATTGTGGTATAAATAATTCTTATTTCTAGGTTATGAAGAGATAATTATTTGTCTTGTAAGCATTTTTATAAACCCACTATTTTATATTTAGAAAAATCCTAAATGTGTGGTGACTGCTTTGTAGTGAACTTTCATATAATATCAACTAGTTGTGAGAAACATTCTGGTCATTCTACTAATAAAACAAAATTTCAGAATTAAAGAATTTACTATGCAAAGTTTATTTCTCAGATGAATGGTGAGACTTGTGTAGTTTTATTTCCACTAAGTGAAAAAGGACTGTGTTTTTAAGCTGTCAGAGAATTTGATAGATCAGCAAGCATATTTTAGGTAATAGCATATAAGATCAACAGAAGAATCTGATTAGTCTCTTGAAGGCTCTTTCAAAATTCTATCAAAATAAACTTCATCCAGAAAGATACAGGACTAGGAGTAGCAATGGGCATTTTTTCCCTGTAATTGAGCTGTTTTTATTAATTTTGTAAATATTACTTTTACTGGCCATGTTTGTATAACTTATCCATGTGCATGATGGAAAAATAATTTGTAGCCATCTTTTCCCATGTAATAGTATTGATTCATAGAGAACTTTATGTTCATTCAGATCTGTTCCGTGGAGGCATGTAATAAGCATCACACGTTATAAGGTTTTTTTGTCGTAACCACAATTACAAAATGGCAAAATGTTTTCTCTGTATTTATTGTTGTATTTTTCTATAGTGAGATGTGATCTTGCCAAAGCCACCAAGTCTTGGCATCCAGGTCCCTACTGTCAGTGAGCTGATTGTCTGTCCTTGCATTGCTCAGTAGCAAATAGGCTACAGCTTTTGCCCCCTATCCTTATTTTCAGATTCTGGATCATTCTTGTTCACAGCTGAAATGTGGATAACCTGAGTTCAAAGTGGTGATTTATTTGGGGTATCTGAAAATCATTGTAGCAAAACGAAGCATGATTAGTCTTGCTGTGAAGCATCTTTAATCTTAAAAATATCAACTCAGAAGTGTTTGACATTTTATCTTGTAATGTTTTAAGTAATTTACAGTAAAAACTGTGAACTTTATTAGGCATGAAAATGATCAGAAGGGAAAGAATTCTGGAAAATGCTTGGTGTGTTATGTAGAAAAACATTTTCAACAGGCATGTCTTCACCCCTGACTGCAGACAAGAATCACTTGGGGAACCTCTGATGCCCAGCACCTCCTTCTCATTCAGGTGCGAATTGACAGTTTTGTAAAAAGCTTTCAAAGTGATTCTAATCTGTAGCCAGGCTGCAGGCTGTTTTAAACTAACTTGCCCCTGTTGACCTTGTGGCATCATATTTACATGTGAAAATCTAGCTGGACTCAGTATTATGCTTTTACATCATTACCTGATAGACAGTTGTTCATTTTATTTGTCCATTATAAAATGTAGAATGCCGACCCCACTTCTAGATTCTTATTTAGTAACTCAAAGGTGGTAAGACTTTAAAATCTAGTTATAAAAATACCACAGCTGATTCATGTGCAGGTAATCTAAGAATGACACCTTAACAAATAGTCTAGACTCCAGAGAGGCCTGGCTTTATCATATACTGGCTTTTGACCTTTAAAAAGTCAACTTCTCGGAGCTCCAGTTCCCTTATTTGTAAATGGAGATAGAAGATAAATACCTACCTCAAAAGTTGTCACATAGGGATCAAATGAAAAAAACATGAAAGCTCTTTGAAAACTGTAAATTGTAAAATATAAGGGATAAGATTATTGAGGATTCAAGAGATTTATGTGAGGGCCACATTCCTTGATGTGTGCTTAATTCGTGTGTACTTTCACTCTTTTTCTTTTTAAACAAAAAGTACCAAAAAATTAGATGTTGAAAAGAAGTTTTTTATCAGGCATAAAAATCCATTTTCTGATGATAATTTGTCTATCATGTTGTTTCTTTCAAAGTAAATATATATTAATATTTTTATTATTAATTCTTCGTAAGGTATATTTAAACATTTGGCCCAAAATGTTTTTCTTTTTCCTCTATCTGCATTATCTTTCTCCTTAGAACTGGCGTTAGTGCTTAAGATGGGGTATGAATTCCCTCAGAACTGACATTTAATAAAGCTTTTCTCTGAAGGCCAAATTTATAACTCATTTATAAGTCAATTAATAATTCATGAGGCTTTTGTCTGTGAATCTCTCTTGAAAACAGCATGAGAGGACCAACACAAACATTCAGAAGCAAAAATAAGAAGTTAAAATAGAAGGTACCAGTTTGAGCTCAAAGATGCTGTCAGGCATCACCATCTGCATTGTATTATCAGTTGCCAAAATGTTAATTGGTTTTCGTGTACAGGTGGCCAAGTATAGACAGTTAAGTGAACATCGCTATGAAAATCTGAACTTTGTGCTTCCTGATTTTATGTATTCTTTTGCATCTTCTCTCTTAAATTAACATATATATGCAAATACTATATTGAAATTTCAGTTACTTTCAGTATATTAATTTTGCTCCACAAAATTTACTCAATATTGTTAATTCAGTGTTTTGAATAATAGTATTTTGTTTGGGCCATGTTATTCATCAAACTGGTGCTCCAGATTAAAGTTTTTGAAGAGACAGTTGAAGAACTCCATGTATCAAAATAGCATTTTCAAGTTTCGACTAGCTTAAACCAATTTGAGCAAGTCTGGACAGCTTTCATACCATACGTTTAACTTTAATTTGTGTTATGATTGGCATATGATAATGTTTAGTGTTTTATTTGTTCATTTGACACTGAGAGGACAATGGTGCTCTCTAAAATGTTAATATATAGTCAAAAGGTTGTCAAAAAGTACTTTGAGTTCCCCAATATTGTAGTTAGTTTATTTAATAATTAAAAGATTCAAGACAATATTAAACTCAAAATGGTAATTAGTTTCAAAGAAAAATTGATTAATAACTCAATAATTAGCATGGGGCTTAGTACGTCATAAATTTTTCAGTAAATAAACGAATGAAGAACTCATGTCATGCAGCTTACTTTTATTCTAGCAGTGAGAGTCTCACTTCGACGAAATTTGAAGGATCTGAATTTAAACTAAGTAAAGTCTGCTTTACAAAAATAACGTGCAGCAAGTAGCACAAAATAAGCAAATTGTACCAAATGAAGCTTATTTCTTCTATAGCCACAGTCCATATTACTGTTTAAATTAAAGAAATATATACACACACACACACACACACACACACAAACTCGTACCAATACGTTATATGAATTTTTAAAGGTGAAAGCTATTCTTGGAATTATTTATGCTCTTTTTGGTTTATGTGAAGTTAGGTCCTTGTGTATTAGTTGGGTGAATAAATATTCAGGCAAACATTAGTAATAATTTTCTTTGCCTGATACTTCTTAGAGCAGATTTGTAAAAATTCAAAGAATCTCTTCAAATTGGAAAATGTTTTCAGCATTATAACTTACCTCATTATTTTCTTTGTGATAATAGCTGGAAATAACTGAAATTGTAACTATCTTGGTTTAAGCTATAGCCCCATGAAATAAAATGAACTACTTAAATTTTTTTATTAAGATAGAGGATCATTGGCTGAAGCTTAGAAAACATTAACATATCAAAATTTCACTCTGGTGATATTTATACTGCTTTTGACATGCCAGAGGTACATTTCTATATTATCATTCTTGGATAATATATAGTAATGAAAATTCCACTGGGCTTGGAAATCAAAGACCCGTAATTATGATGTGAACTGGACAGGTCATTTGACTTCTCTTAGTCTCAATTTCTTCCGTGTAAAATGAGGATCAGACAGTTTTTGGTCCCAAGTCACCTCACAGGATGTTGTGAGGAGCAAATTAGATGACATGTATTTTAGTGCCGTGTAATCTCTAAATTTCTCTGCTTGTGTTTCTGTTAGAACTTTAGGGACCATAGAACACGAGGCTGTGGATACAGGGTGGGCAATAAAGACCAGCGCTCATTCGTTACCGTCTTTAAACCAGCGACCCAGTTACCCTTTTAAAAATGAGGGTGGTTGTTTCTTTTTTGAAGAGTAGCATTCCCTTGGATTGTGTTGGCTCCTTAATAAATGTCACACCACAGTATGCTCTCAGATTTTTTTTTTAAAGATTTATTTATTTATTTTCAGAGAGGGAAGGGAGGGAGAGAGAGAGAGAGAGAGAGAAACAGCAATGTGCAGTTGCTGGGGGCCACAGCCTGCAACCCAGGAATGTGCCCTGACTGGGAATCGAACCTGCGATGCCTGGTTCGCAGCCCGCGCTCAGTCCACTGAGCTACACCAGCCAGGGCTTGCTCTCAGATTTTATATGATGAATTTGTAGGTCACTTTCAACAGAAATTGGGGATCTTCATTATATGTTATTTTTGATATGGAATTATATAAAATAGCTTGACTTCACTAAAACTTGTAAGAAAAATATAAAAAGGAGTGTAGGCCTTACAGTTTTTTTTCTTTAAGGACTTTCCTGTACCTAATTCTTTCTGATTTAATAACAAGTTTTTAAAAGGAGGTTATTGCAACTTAATTGTTTCTCATCACTGCAAAAGTTTAAATTTTAAGTTATAACATTATCTTGTTTGTGTATTTATATATGTCATTTTTTAAATCTGCATAAAATGTAAGGATTTCTCCATTTTTTCCCACATATAAACACACAAAAAATAACATCTTAATAGAACCAAGATTTACAAAGGAACTCATGATTCTTTTAAGCTTCTTTTATCCCTTTTTACAACTGATTAAAATAAGAAAATGTGTTTACATTTAATTCAGGTGTGATTCTTAGTAGCTGTGTAATTTCATACATTATTCTTATATCATTTGTATTTTATACAAAAAATTATTTTGACATCTCTTCGCAATTCTCTTCCCTTCTTTTTTCTTCCAGTTACATGAGTTTTGGGAAAGGAACAGGAAGAACAAGCACCCTTGACCTTCCACCTGACTGTTAGTCTCCTGGGCTTTTTTTCTACTTTAATTTTAAGCCTAGATTTCTTTAATAGCCAAATTGATATAGGATTATAATTTTCTCTCAGGATCCAAAATCTAGGACAAAATGTTAAGGTCTGCCCAACCATCTTTGTGTGCTGGGCATTACTATGTTGGTTGATCTATGAAGATGTAAATTACTTAGTTAATGAGCGTGTTACTTATTCTGTGATCTCTAATTAGTAAAATTTTGTTGCTGTAAAGGTAAAAGGAAGTTTCACACATATTTTAGTCGGATACTGCACCAGCTGAGAGTAGTTCAGTCCATTTAAATGCATTAAAGGATAGCTGTCTTCCTATTTTTTTAAGAATTACCTATTCTTGGGATATCTATTGTATCCTTTTTTAGACATTTTCATTGGCGTGATAACATTGCGCACAATTTATTCACATTTTATTGGTCACGTCACCAGTTTAACCCGATAGTTTTTTTTTTACCTTGTAATTTGGATTTCAAAGATTGTTTCATTATTTTGGTAATTCCCATTCACTAGTAACATTAGTATTTATAAGACGGATACTTTTTGAAGCTGTTATTTTATCATATTTCCTAAAATAGGCGAACTACATCATCATCATCATCATCATCATCATCATCACTACTACGACTACGACTACCACTCCCCCCGGGGGTTTTGTTACATCAGTCAGCTTGTTTATATTGCTGATTTGCAAACATTTTCTTATGTTGTACTTACTGGCTTAAAAAAAAACCCTTAGAGCTGTTTTCTGAATTGGCAGGTTTTTTATTTTAATGCTTAGTAAAAATGCATTATGTTATTTTTAAATACCACAGGATTTTGAGCCAGTAGATCTGATTTTTATTTTTGCCTCTCTTTTCAAAGAACTATTTAACTTTGGAGTTTTACCTCTTGAAACCTCGGTTTTCTCTTCTGTAAATGGAAGAAACAAGGGCATTCGATTAGGTAGTCTCAAATTCCACCTGTCTCTAATATCGTTATACCTTGACTATTTTATAATCATCATTCTGGGCTTTTATTCTTGTTATTCTTTCCAAGACTATATTTACTAGATAAAACTGGACTGTTAATACAGCTTACCCTTAAATTGGTAGGATTCAGATATGTTATTAACTTTGTTTTCCATTCATGATTTTAAGTAATTTTAAGGGAGGAAAATTATATTACACATAATAAATTATATTACAGGAATGGTTGCGTGACTTTTTTATGTAAAAGTCTCCTAAAGTACTAATATAAGCATCTTAAAATTTATATACAAAAAAAATGACATTATGGTCTTTGTTTTTTTAAATATGAATATAGTTAGTCAGCCTAAACTTTAAATAAACTTCATTCAAGATAAAATTAGTGGACAAAGCAGTGATACCACCGGCCCACACAGCCAATTAAAAAGCTATCACATTTACCAACATTAAGATAGTTATAAACTATAAAAGAAATTTCAGCGGAGTGGATTGAAGCTTTCCTGTTCAATAATTATTCTTAAGCTGTATTAGATTCACTGAATAAATACAAGTTGCCAGATTGTCATACAAGTATATGTCGTGCTTTAAAATATTATTAGAGATTGGTTTGTTATTTTTAAATTTTTTTCTGGCTGTGCAGAAGATGTTTCTATAAAGCCTCATTTTCTATCTGATAAAACGTAGCAATAGCGATTCCATTAGTTCATCTCAGCAGAATTCTCTTTCAGATTTGTGTTTTCTGAGAACCAGACCAAGGAGGTTTCTGTTACTTTTATTTTTTTGGTTGTTGTTGTTAAAGATTTATTTTTTTAGAGAGGAAGGGAGGGAGAACCCAGGTATGTGCCCTAGACTGGGAATCGAACCAGCAACACTTTGGTTTGCAGCCCATGCTCAATCAGCTACACCAGCCAGAGCAGTTCCTGTTACTTTTAAAGATCATTGTCTTTGCTCTAATTGTCTGCATTGGCTCACCAGTCTGTTGGACACTTTAGTCTGTAGGGTTGCAGTCCGGTTATTGGGTCTGTGGTCTGAAGGGTAGAGAAGACGGATGGAAACTTGGTGTAGGAAGGTGACCTGGTTTCTGGTGTGGATTCTGGGGTTGCACTTGATTCCTTGTCTTTGGTCAGTTCATGGAATCAGGCAGCTTTCCTGGCTTCCAGAAGTTAAATTAGATGCCCACTCCTCTTATTCAGACATGCCTGTATTACAATCTTATTTTGATTGCCTGTTAAAAAAATAATCTTTATTTCCAGTATTCTGGCTCTGCATGTTTTACTACATTTGTTAAACTTGAACCTGATGTCCAAGCATTTCTTTGAATATTTTCTGGGGTTTGATGATGGGATATTCTATAAAATAAAGCAGATAATCCTAGAGTGATTTAATTTATATTAACCATCTAGTTTTTCTATTTCTCTACTTCTCCCATCCCCAATTTTGAAAACGAAATTTATAAATGTCTTCCTTCACTCCTCCTTTATTCCTGCCTCAGATAATTTTCCCCCAAACTACTCTTGTCAGCAGAAATATTTAATATGAAATAATTCTATATTTCTGAGACAAGAACAACATAGCAGTTCTTTACATTATGTTGAGGTGAATATGTACTTGAAAATAATAAATATTTTCTTTATACGTGAACTTAAAATTATTTTTAAAAATTATGAAAATAACTCTGAAAGTTAGTCTGGAAGTTCTCTAGTTATCGGTGCTATTTCTACCTTAGCTGTGAGTTATCAGAGTAAATCTGAATCTTTGTCTTTTTTTTTTTTAACTTCAACTCTAAATTACCCCATTTCACATACGTTTAACACTAACTTCAAACAACTTTTCTGCTTTTATTTTCAAATGCTAAATTTTATTTTTGAGAGTTTTATTCATTGAAGTTTACTTGGGCATGATAAAGGTATCATCATCCCTCTCCCCCAGCCATAAAAAAAAAAAGTTAATTTGACACTGAAAAGCTATTAAATTGTCTTATTTTTTGTTAATTGAAAGAGCTGTGGAAGCTCTTTCTTCTAATTTAAAGTTTTTTAATTAAAGAAAGCACTAGCTTTGCTATGTTTTAATCCGATAGTGAAATTGGGGGATTATTTATAGCAGTTTATATATCTACAATTAATAGTACTCAGTGATTTCACTCTTTGTAATACGCAATACCCACAGCTCACATTTATTTAATGGGAGCTTTTTTAAAGATATAAATATGGATATTTATTTAGAGAATATAACAATTTTAAAAGCTGATAATCACAAACATCACAAAATCCAAAAAATATTATATGTGTATTAATTAAATGCCTGCCATACTCCTCTATGCGCTCTCTCTCTCTTTTTTCAGCCTTTTGTTTTGTCTTGTGTTCTTAATGTTGTGTGGTGTTACAAATATTAGTTCGTCGTGTCATCTCAGCAGAAAGCTCAGGTACATGAACTGTTTTTTCTGAGAATCAGGCCAAGGAAATTCTTACTCCATGGTTATAGTTGGATAATATCATTCTGAATTATGTGAAATTGGTGGTTTTGTTAAAAGTAATCAAATGATAGCAATTTTGTAATATATACTTAAGAAGCACCCAAACAAAAGGTCTTTCAGAACAGATGTGTTGACTTCCCATCCCACCTCTTCTTACCAGCCTCTCAGAGGCTTTGTGAAGGAGACTCAGATGACAGGTGACCACAGGTCTACAGGAAAAGCTTTGTTGCATTGTTAAGTTGTCCAGTTTTCAAATTTATTTTGTCAAAAAGACTTCAGTAATTGAAGCAAATGCCTTTTGGGCATACATGCGTTACATAAGCTTCCATTAAGTCTGTGTGTAGTTTTTAAGCTTCATAACCTGAGATATTGCCATATATCAATGGATTAATCTGCAAATATCATTTAAAGGCAAAAAAACCCTCCCCCACCTCATATCTAATATGGACTCACATTTTCCTAATTATAGAATTTCATCTTGTTGGTAGGCATTCTAAAATAAAACTACCATGTTATGTAGTCAATGTTTCCCTTAAAATGCCATTTAAAGATATTTTTTGTACCTGTATTTGTATTTCAGCTTACAAGCATAAAAGCATATAAGTTTTATAAATGTATTAAAATACAAAGCTTCTACACTGGAAATCCCCAATTTTAGGTACAGCTATGATCTGAAAGGTTGTAAGTTGGGTTGTTTCAACTCAAACGTTGTTACATTTACTCATATAAACGATAATATGAATAGTAAGAGTGACAGGTTAGCTAACAAGAGCTGATCTAGTGCGCCCCTGTGTTCATCTAGGTGCCTTGGTTTTGGGTAAACGTTTAAAGTGCAGAAAGCTTACTTTGATCTCTCAGTACCTGCTTGGTACACCTCTTCCTGTGTGACACCCTGAGCCCTGCCCAGGTACACACCCTCTCCTTCGCGTTCCCTGTGATCTTCTATTGGCCTTCTATCTCCAGTCTTCCTTATCACTACGTATCTCAAGGGTTAGGAAGAAGGAAATTTGCTTTAACTAATTCATATTAAAGTGTTAGTGACTATAGCCCTTTTACCTGTCTTTTAAGAACAAACACAATACTGTTAGCCCAAATTACTATCAATTAAGAGACTATTAAGCTTTAAAACAAAGTGAAAATAAGTCAATTAGTGTTGGTGGGACTATTGTGAGGCAAGAGAGATCATTAAATGACCTAACTTGGGAATGCACCCCTCTTTCACCAAACCCATGTGATGTCCGAAAGTGCTGTATATTTTTAGTGACCTTGAAGGAGGGAGCTAGTCCTTTGTATTTATGGGTTATGTAAAGTCAAGGCCTAGCTGATGCTGTGTTTTTCAGTTTAAGGGCTGTGTCTGGAGCATCCTAGATACCCATCACCCACCTGTTCTTCCGAGATGGTCTGTGTTTCTGTCCTGGTCAACCCTGCCTTCCAGCGAGACCTGTCTTCCAGCTCTGCTCATGATATCACAGATGAACACTGTCCATTGTTGTGAAAAATAATACTAAAGTCTTCATTTTACTGTTACCGACAACTACCACCTCTTTTTTTCCAGAGATATAAAAGTAGAAGAGATATGCCTTTTTCATTATTTTCAAAAAGGATCATTTTTAAATAGGCGGCACTTAGCAACTTAGTTTTCAAACCTATTTTGAATGAAATTGATGAGGTGATTCTAAAATTGATTCTAAAACTGGAATCTGGCTTTCTCATGTGAACATCTAGTTAGAAAGTGTTTATGCTAAAGGCTTGTATTCTGTGGCATTAGTCCCTCATGTTTCTTTATCTCGTGTCTGAGGTCGCTCGTTCGTTCCCAGGTGAGTGGGGGCCGCGTCGTGGAGCTGTGTGCGGGCCGCGCCCTTGACTAGAGCATGAACTGTATTTCACATTAGCCGACGTGCTGTGCGCTCTGCGCTCGTAGACTTATTCTGTTTACAGTAGACGGCTGTCAGTTTTTGTAACTGTTTTTACTTAGCACTTTAACTGTGAGTGTGCAAACTGATTTTCAATGTAGTGGTTGTATATTTTGGTTATAAATTGGAAATTTTTAATAAAAAGTAATTTGTTCTCTGTTTTGTCACTAGTACCTGATTGAATATAACTTTTAAAGCATCTTCTGGACTCGTTAAGGTATTACCTGGCTACTTTTACATTGGGACATTCTTGTAATATTACTTTTTATTCATAATAACATAGGCTCACGTTAATCTGAAAGGTAGGAGTACATAAACGCATGCCACCCTGGGACATCTCTCTTTCTCTCACGGCTGTTGTCAGTGTGGGCAAGACCCACCTCTGTTCGCTGTCATGCCCTCAGGACCTGATACTCGTTACTCAGCACGTAACAGGGGCCCAATAAATATCTGTTGCAAAAAAACGAGTACATTAAAGTATCTCTATAAATTTCCCAGTAGTAAATCCTACCCACATAAGCAAATCAATTTTGGGTTTTTTTGGGGGGTGAAGATGTCTTGTTTTGTCTTGTTTGTTTTATAATTTTTTATTTTAGAGAAAAAAAGAAATACCCATTTGTTGTCTCACTTATTTATGCATTCATGGGTTGATTCTTGTACGTACCCTGACCAAGGCTCGAACCCACAACCTTGGCATGTTGGGATGAAGCTCTAACCAACTGAGCTACCCAGCCAGGGCTCTCGTTTTGTTTGTGCACAGGAAGGCAGGCCAGGATTTAAACTACTATTAGAGTTTCTTGCCTGGATGATACAGATTTTAGTTAGAAGACACCTTAGAAATCATAGGGTCCAGTGCAAAAATTCTGCAAAGCCATCTTTTATAAACTTGTGCTCGAATGGCTTCAGGAACAGGAAGCTCACTACTCTAAGGCCTTCCGTTCCATTTTGAGGCAGCTTAATTGTTATAAAAGGCTTTCCATGTATTGAGTGGAAAATGTATTCCTTTGTTATCTTCACACACTGCTACTGCTCTACAGATATTCAGTAATGCCTTCACGGTATTATTTTCTAGGCATTTAAAAAAACTGCTATTTCCTCCATTTTTTTCTTTGGGCAAAATATGTCCCATTCTCCATTTCATGTGTTATTTTCCAGTTCTCTCATGACTTTTGGTAGGTCCTAGCTGTTCCCTTCCAAAAGAATCCAGTTGTGAATGGTCTCTTAAAAATTTTTCTACAGAACCGAATATGTATCTCCAGATTCTATAAAACCAGTGAAGAATTCAGTACACAGTATATTCTGCACCTTACACTGCTAAGTTTTATCACAGAAGAACAGAGCTGTTTGTTTCCACCGCCTTTCTTCAGTCATTGAAAGATGAAGATATGTATATATACATTGTCATCTATTGTTCAAACTAATGTTTACCAGTGAAGGTCAAATATTTCCTGGAGGCACCGACTGGTCACTGTGCCAGGCAATCAGCTACATAACGTCCTTCCTCTACTGACAGTTCAGTTTAGGTGGAAAAATACCCTAACTTATTGATACGTGGTTGCTAAATTTAAGGAGTTCACATTCAAAGGGAAGGGAGGCATTTTCACGTGGTGTATTTTATGTTTATTATTAGCTAGCTTTGTGGAGACACGTTGATCCTTAGCAGATTGCACACAGCACAGCGTGTGTGCTGGAGCCCGTACATACACATGCGCAGTTCCTTCGCCAGTGGTGTTTAGCTGTGGGATTCCGTCATCAGAATAATGCATTGAGTCTCAGTCTGTAAATGGAGAACGACAGGCTGTTTAGAGAGAAAGTGCCGGAACTCCCACTGACTTGGCCTAGCCCATCTCCCTCTCCACTACAGCATCCCTTGAAGGACCTGGGTGGAACTTTCCTTGTAAAAATTACAAAATTGTCCTGTGGTGGTCACACACATCCTCACGTGATAAAGTGCATAGAACCACACACCCAGAGGAGCGAGTGTAAACCGGTGAAACCTGAATGGAATAGATGGCTTACATCCATGCCAGTGTCTTGGTTTTGATACAGTGCTGGATGAGGGTAGTATTTCTTTAAACTGTGTGTAAATCTGTGATTATCTCAAAATATTTTGCTGACTCCTGATCCAACCCAAGACATGATGAAACCGGGGCCCAGGTAGCTTGAAGGAAAGCTACCCCCAAGGGCAGCTACCCACGTCCCCCGAGTTTCAGAGGGGAGTTTGTTCTACTAGAGCAGGGATCCGTACATTTTCTTTTGCATAAAAGCCACCTGGGGGCGGGAGAGGAGGAAATTATGAGAAAACAGATTCACAGGCGCACCCGCCAGAGACTCAGATTCATCCAGTAGGTCTGAGGTGGAACGGGAACTGATTTAAAAGCACACGTGCCTGACTCTCATGCCCGAGTGTGGCCAAAGGACCACACTTGGAAAAACAGCAAATCCTCTGCATCACAGATGTACAAATAAGCAGGGGATGATGAGTTGTTTTGAAAACTTCATTAGATTCTTTCCCCTTTCCCTTTGTCCCAGAATCCCTCGCTCAGCCGCAGCTCGCCTGTGCCGCGGGGTGGGCCCACGGGCAGTGTGCGGGCACCGCTGCTAGCCTAGGTGCTCCTCTAGGGAGGTGATGGGCGTTCTGAGTCAGCTCTACTAATGAGCATCACCTGTTGACTGACTCCAGGGGAGGAACCCATTATTCATTCCTGGCCCAGAGCCTTCTCCGGTAGGATTGCAAATGAATAGAGATGCCGTGCAGCTCCCATGTTCACCTCAGTGGGAAAAAAGTGGAAAGATCATCAAAGCAACAATTTAGTTCACGCCTCTCATTGGAAGGGTCAGATTAGCTGGAAGGAAGCTGGTGAAGGCTGTTGGGCATCGCATTTTCACACTTGATCTGTTCCTTTCTTCCTCAGTGCATTACCCCCTCCCGTCCGTCCCACCTTGATCCTTTGAATGGGGACATTGTTTGCTCCAAGCCATCCGAAAGAAAGCCTCTGTTCTTTGGAGCAGTTCCTGCTCCCCAGCCCCCAGATGCTTAGGAAATATAACTCCTGAAAAAACAACAGGAGGTTGACAACGTGATGTCAGGAGCCCCTATTCCTGTAAAGAGGCGGGCCTCATCCGGAAACTTCGCTACTTTTGTTATCCCTGTTTCAGTCTCCCTACAGAACCTTTCTCTGGTCGCTCTTCATCTCCTGGTAAGAACTCCAGAATGAAAACCCTAGGGCCAAGTGTATATATTTGGAGTGAAACATTAAGTTGGAAAATAGGTTGGAATTTAGGGAGCCCAATTCCACAAGGCTTTCCTGGGCTACCCCCCTGCTGACACTCCAAGGAAAGGAAACCATCTGGGCAGATAACAGATTCAGACACTTTACGTTGATGGTTGCAATCCGGATAGCCACCTTCTTTCATCCTCAGACCACAGGGTGCAGACGTGCAGGAAGGGAGATTCCTCCCTCCCTCCCTCAGGAAAGGGAGGTTCCTGCCATCCCTTCTGCATTCCCACAGCCCATAGGTACTGGAAGGGAGAGAAGCCTCAGCTTGCCCTTCTGGCAGCCTTTGTTCCTCTTGCTTTCTGTGTCCTTGACACCTAGGACTTCCCCTGACCCCTGGACAGCTCCCAGCTGCCATCCTAGGGATCAAAAATGTTTCCATCTGTGTGAATCCCTTCTTTGTACGAAGGAGAGGCAAAGGACCCGCTAAGGTAACACTGCTCAGCAGCGTGGGTTTCCTTGTGCTGTTGCTCCAGGATGGCCTACGTCAGTACCTATCAAGGGCACTGTGCTCCCTTTCACAAGGGGAGCACATTTAGATGGAGAAAAGATGGGCTGGGGAGGGGAGACGCCACCAAGGAACGCTCGTCTTCAAAGTTTAGCCCAGGGTACTGAGGTACATGATGGGGTGGGGGGTGGAAACATCCAGCCCCTCACTCTGCTCTCACTTCCTTTCCTTGTGGCGCTTGCTGTCCATCTCTCCACCTTTCCCTTTGCCCCACTTTTCTGTAGCCCTGTGCAGACCAGGGGTTCTCAACCTGGAGTTCGTGGGTGGGTCCCTGGAATACGATACAGACCCGTCCGTTTTATGGGGAAGGCCTACAGTTTCTCACATTCTCAGAGTGGGCTGTGATGAGAAAAACGTGAAGAACCGTTATTCTCGACTTCCCCACCTTCTCCCCCCTTAGGATTCCGGCTGTAGTGTGGTATCACCTTTGTCCCCCTGCCGGCATCTTTCCTGTGTCATTTCTCATGCCTTCTCTCTGTCCCCTTCTCTTTGGTTTCTTGACCCAGGCTATCTTTCTGGGGGGGGTTTCTTTCTGAAAACTGGCCATAATATCAAACTGAATACTAATAGCTGGCATGTACTGAACCATGTTCAGTAAACAAAGGTTTAGGTTCCCTAGTTATGTTCCTAATTTTAAAAACCCTGGAGTTGGATATTTTATATTTTCCCCTCAAAAAATTTCATGAGGTGTAGTTGTTGGCTACTTTTTAATGTATCCGTGGTAACTGATTTACCCCTCTATGAAGCCACAACTGGGAGCGAAGCCGAAAGAGAGCTCACCACCTTGGTCTAGTTAGACATCTGGAGCATAATTGCTCCCCCTAGTGTTGTGTTTTGAGATTGCATACTGCGTGGATGAGGAAGGCAAGCTCAGGAAGCCTAATGGAGTTTGCGTCCATGGATGGGGACGATTTTCAGTGGCTTGCTGGGCCGTCAGAACGGTGGCTGCAGAGAGACAGTAAAAAACAGGAAGGTCTGACACTGTCATCTGAGCCATGTGAGACTCTCCTTGACTGATCCCAACAATTAGAGCAGACCTTTGACCGTCAAGGGTATAGATTGCAACTCCACTTTTTGGTGTTTTGATGTTGTGATATATTAACATTCCAGTATTTTGTTGGCAGAATGCTGCAATCATTTTTTTAAATCTGAAACATTCACATTGTGAGAAGTATTTAGAAAGTTGGACACTACATTAATTCTCAAATGGAGTAAATGTTCTTTTATGCCTTCTTTGATATGATCTATAATGTTCAAGAAGAGAAAAAAATAATTGATCAAGATTTGCTTGTAAGAATGAGTCTTAGTTTTCAAGACTTTTGAACAAGCAGGATGTGAACACTACACTATTGAAATCGATACAGATCATTTTGTGTTAAGACCTCCAGCTGTACCTGACAGAAGCAATGAAGATGAAAGTAATTCAGACCAAAGCTGTGACTCAGAGTCAGGAACATGATGAAATGATTGCAGTCACTGAACAACTGCACAAAGAATTTTTCCTTAGGAGATTTTTAAAAAGATACAAAACCACCAAAAATTATGTAATTTGAAGATGGAGTGAGAGAAAAATATTTGGAAACAGCTTGTAACTACTGTTTTCTCTTCCCCCAAGGAGTGTCGAGTTAGAAGACGCTTTTTCAGCAACTGGGAAAATTTGCACAAAATGTACATATAAGTGAATGATGATACTAGTGGAGCATTTTGTTTTTGATGTTTCATGTTTTAAAGCTGAAATGATATGATTTCATATTCAAGTTCTTGTGATTATTTTCATTTTTATTATTTTAGAATAGTAAAATACCACTTATAAATATATATACTCTAGTTGATAGTTATATGTTTAGAATTTTTTAAACTTGAAATGTGGGAAAGTTTTGTGCTACTGATATTTAATTTCATAAATGCTGAACTCTAAGAAAGCACTGTGCTAAATACTTGGAACATCTGGACTCACTCCGTCCTCTCAATTCTGTTGTCATTTCCACCCCACAGACGGGGGACGTAGAGGACGATTCGGTAAGATTCCTGAGGTTGCAGCCTCAGTGTTACAGAGCTAGGACTTGACCTCTGCGAGCTGGCTCCAAAGTCTGTCCTCTCAAACACTACATCACACCGCCTCTTCAAAAACCAGAACATGAGTATTTCAGTGTTACATGAAAGAAATATCCATATTTTGCTTTGCACCAGAGCTGTAATCAGCAATTCAAGAGAAATATATTCCAAAAGCTTCACGAATTCTCAATTCACAACTTCATTTGAAATATAGTTTATAGATCATCAGTTCAATAGTTAAGAGATTCGCTTCCAGCGTTTATAGGCCAGTAAATAAGGGCAGACGGGGCATTGCAACCTTTTCTGTTCTTCACAGCCGCCCGCTGATGCAGGGGCGATCGCCCTGTCAGGAACAGTCCCCCCAGGCAGCTCTCAGAGTCCCAGAGGGTAAGTCTGAGAATGGCACTTGGGTGGTGTGTACCCACCCTGTGTTCACTGGCTGGGCATTTGCGTTCTCGCTGTGTTCAGTGAATATGGGAAGAAGAAAGGGGGAGCTGTGCCCAAGGGGCACGGTCTCCAGAGAAGCCTTTTCCTATCCTGCCTGCAGGTATTGGTCAGATGTTACCTTGGCATTCAGAGGTGCAGTGATGACCCAAGTCAGGGGTCCCTCTTGTCTGTTTGCCTAGGGGCAGTTTTTATGCCAGA
Source organism: Tonatia bakeri (assembly GCA_004024845.1). Taxonomy (NCBI): domain Eukaryota; kingdom Metazoa; phylum Chordata; class Mammalia; order Chiroptera; family Phyllostomidae; genus Tonatia; species Tonatia bakeri. The sequence continues at coordinate 53,919 of PVIA01007024.1, forward strand.
AATAGAAATGTCCACTTCACATTTCACATTTCACATGTTTTCTCCCTCATTTCTCTGCCCCCGAACACTGTCCCCTTTCCTGCACCCTAGTCACCTCCATCCCTCGTAACCTTCCTGTCTTCCCGACCTCTCCCCACCCCCTCTGTCCCACACACGCTCCTGACCCCCGTACGTCTTCATCCAGTCTCCACGTCAGCCCTCCGCTCCTCTCCCAGGGAAGAGCCGGAGTCTGCTGACCCCCGGACCTTCCTTCTCTCCGCGGGCTCGCCTCCCGCACACGTCTCTCTTCTGTGTCAGAGATTCTGTCTGAGATACGGAACTGCCCCCGAGAACTTGGGATTTGGGATCTTTGTTTTCAAAGTCCTGGCATTCCCCTGCCCTGAAGATCCTAGTGCCGGAGGAGGGGGAGGCCCAGAGGTTTGCCCCTGGCCCGTGGCCCCCCGACTCTGACCTCTGCCTCCCCAGGAGTAGATTAGCTCACTCCAAAGTGCTGTCTGCACTCCGCCCTATGTCCAGCCCTCAGAAACAAGGTTCAGCTCTTCCCTCTGTCGACACCTAACACCTACTTACGGGGGCATTTGTTTGAGGAGCAGACTTGACTGAATGGTCAAGGGCAGGGGGTGGTCAGAGTGCACCATCCAAGGCAAACAGCGTCAGATGCACGTCAGAAGTCTCTGGGTTTGAGAGCAGATCGATGGTTGCCAGGGGTGGGGGTTGATGGGTGAAGGTGGTCAAAAGGGTACGAGCGTCCGGTTATCAGATAAATGATATACAGCATGGTGACCACCGTTAACAATAGAGTATCATGTGTGTGAAAGCTGCTGAGAGAGTAGATCTTAAAAGTTCTCACCACACACACACACACACACACACACACGGTAACTGGGAGGCGAAGTCCGTGTTAACCTTATTGTGTTCCCTTTCCACAGTGTACACACGCATCGAACTGTCGCACTGTGTGAGTGTGTCAGTCGTATGTCGATGAACCCTAGAGAGAAAGAAGTTCTGTTTTTAGAGCTCCTCAGCCAGGCTGTGTGCCGATGACTCTTGGCCGTTCCCCCTCCTGTCCTCCTTTTTCTCTGGCCTCGGGACAGCTTCCCTGTCTTCTCTCGTCCCGTTCCTGAGACTCTTCTTCACACGCTTTCCCCTGGGACTACTGATTTCTCTTCCCCATTTCACCCAGTACTCCAGCTTTCCAGCCCGCTGATTTTCAGACTGTCGTCATCCGTTCGTGTGCCGTAGATCACTCTAGAGGGTCACAACCAGATTTCATTTTAAGTGAAATAGAATAGAAAAATATGAATGTGAGAATAAGTATTACTTTGTGAACGTGTTTTGGTCACACTATTATATAAATAATCAGATTGTGGGGTGGTTTTTTCCAAAGAAGCAAATACAACACAAGCAAAAACATTAGTCTGTAAACACTTGCTGGCTCTAATGGGGAAACTTAGCACTAGGCGGCCACCTTTGCCTGGCCACCGCCACCAAATAGCTCAGCCGGTTAAAAGGACCTGCCTTTGAACATGACCCGTTCTTCCCGAAGGCTGTTTGAAGACAATTTAAAAATACACCCTACCCAGGATCCCCGTGTTCTGAAGCAGTGACAACTCTGCCAGTCTCTCAGTGTGACTGTGATAAAGCAGCAGAAACTGTGGTCATACCATCATTTTGCAGCTGTTCGGATGTTGCTGTTTGCCCGAGGGACTGTGTAACATAATTCAGCAGTGTGCAAACATAAAGTTGTTGTTGGTTTGTCTGTCTGTCCTATTACTGAGGATCCTGCAGAACGGACATCCACCGGGGATGGGAGGTGAAACTCATCCATGGGAGTCTCAGGGCAGCAGGGAGACTATTCCTCACAGTATTTCGTGATGTTTCTTGAGGTATATATTTAAAAAGAAAAGATGCTCCTACATCAAAATGCTCCTATATCAAAGGAGCTGTGTCAAATTGTCAAAAAAAAAAAAAAAAAAAGATAGAATATGGAGTTACAGACGGCCACCAGGCCCCAGCCAAGTTGGCCCTGCCCGTGAGGGGGCAGCATATCCTGATTGCTGGTCAAGTGGTCTGAAGGGAATAAACGGACCAACGCGTGGTTGTTAAGGGCTGTGGGGTGGCGTGGGGTGGGAGTGGGAATAAACCAGTATTTCCTGAGCACTTGTGTCTGGCGCTGTGCCTCATTTAGCCCTCCAGACAGCCCTGCTGGTGGGTATTGCCACACCTAATTTTGAAGATTTGTATCTGAGAATCAGGTTAAATGGCATGATTTGTTCTGTGTTCCTATCGTGGATTTTCTCAGGCCCGACAGTAACTCCCTGCAGAGCAGAATAAGGAGGGGCCGTTGCAGTTGTGTGGACACCAGCTGTGAAGAAAGCCCATCTCTTGCTGGCAATGCGTGAGATGGAGGGTGTTGGATTCCCAGCGCTTCTCATGGGGGCAAGTAAATAACTGGAAGAAATATTGGTTGATGGGCTGCTGGGCATGGGGTAGAGTTATGACCCCCACCCCCACCCCTCCTTCTGGACGGCCTTCTGGAGTGCGGGGCGGTGCCTGGGTAACAGGCTTCTGGCTGGGCGAGTTGGTGTGCAAAGTTCAAGCTGAAGCTGTCTTCACGACAGCAGAGGGAAGGCTGAGCAGCTGCCACCAGAGGGCGCCCTTCCCTTCCTCCCTGCGGCCTGACCGCTCCACCGCCTGCCTCACTGCCCAGGACTGGACAGGTAGTTCACACCTGACAGTTCCCTCTCTTCCCGTTTCGGGAGCTGCCGGCTCGAATGCAAACATAGCCAAGTTCAAGAGCCACACCACGTACAACCAGTTCCGAAAATGGCACAGAAATGACATCAAGAAACCCCAATCACAAAGATACGAAACAGGGATGGACCCCAGGTTCCTAAAGAACACGCACTTGCCGAGAAGCGCAACAAGAAGGGCCTGAAGAAGGCGCAGGCCAACGACGCCAAGGCCATGAACGCAAGTGCCAGAGCCATCAAGTCCCTCGTAAAGCCCAAGGAGGTCAAGTCCAAAATCCCAAAGGGCGACAGCCTCAAGCTCAGTCAACTTGCCTACATCACTCCCCACAAGCTTGGGAAACGCACCTGTGCCACATAGCCAAGGGTCTCAGGCTCTGCTACCCAAAGTCCAAGGCCAAGGCTCCAGCTGCAGCTCTGGCTCAGGCTCCCATAGGTGCCCAGGGCCCCACGAATACTCCAAAGTAGAGGCCTCCGCCTGCCGGTGTGAGACAGGAAGGACTGGTGTGACCCCTGGACTGGAGTCTGCGTGGGGCTGGTGTCCTCTTGTGCTGTTTGTACAAATAAACCCGAGGCAGGATCTGTTAAAAAAACAAAACACTATGGACTTGAAGGCGAGGCAATGACTACCCCCCTGCCATCCTGCAGCCCTGGCTCCACCTGCCCTCGCAGGCCCAGGCTCCACACACATCCTTTCCATTTGTCCCCCCCAGCCCTCCCCCAGGGAAGCTTGCCCTCCCTCCGCCCGCGCCCCTCCCACAACTCTCTCTGTGGGTCATACGTAGAGTGTAAGTGAAACAAATCTCGAGTAATGCGGCGTAATGCGTTCCTGCTACTGTGTATAGAAATTACTGGGTATGTAAATTGAGGTCACTTAGAAATTTCACGTGACTTTCCCTTTGAGTAAATCTTTTCAGAACTTGACAGCAGTGTTGCCGAAAGTGGTTTTCCGGAGGAGAAATCAACAAGCCCACCTTACAATTCCCACGGGCTTGTTTTCATAACTTTTAGAGTGATAGCCATGCAGTTTAAAACATCAGATTTCTATGTAATAATGTGCATGTGAGTTTACCTTAATGGGAAAGCTGTTTTCTAAAAGAAAATCCAGGTGTTTTCCAAATTCCTTTAAAAATTTAATCCAGAATGCTGTAGAAAATCCTTAGCTCATTCTTGAATATTCTAGATGAAAGAAATGGGAAGAGTGGGAAGAGAGAGGAATCACAGAGAGGCGTGGGGCCAGGAAAAGGAGTGGGAAGCTCACCAGGAGGACATAGGGAAGGACGTGAGAAGAGGGTCGCCCCGGTGAGGAAGAGGCCAGGGCAGGCGCGGAGCTGTGATGGAAGCTGCACCACAGGCCCTTAGCGAACTGCACAGGGAGAAGTCGGAGCATCGTGTGTTGGAGCTTTGAGGGGGTGTTTTCCTGGACTCTGAGATCGAATGTGAGGGTGAAATCAGGGAAAAACTCTTTATTCCACCGTCTTCCACAGGCCCTTCGCACATCTTCCATGTCCGCAAACGGAGGGTCCAGACCGACTGCTCTCACGAGGCGAGGACGCTTCCATCGGCCAGCCGAGCAGGCTGCGCGCTCTGCACGTGTCCTCCAGTCCTGGGCCAGCAGCAGCCACACAGGCTGCGCGGGCGCACGGCCACGGGAGGCGGATGAACCGATGGGGCGGGGGAGATGAGCACAGCTTGCTCGCTGTTCTGCACTTCGTGGTAACACATGGTTACTTTATTTCTTGAGTTTTAATATATTTTCTCACATTTGAATTGAGATATAACTTACATAACCCCGGCATCTCTTTACATTATGTCAGGACCATGTAACCACAAACCATATTAAGGTAGTACCCCTTATGCTGTCTCCCAGTTAGTATCCCCCAAAAGTAACCCCTTTTCCAGCCTCTAGCACCACGCAGTAGCTTGGCCTGGTTGACTTAGACACGTGGAGAAACAAATGGATAGGAATTTGCTTGTTTGGCTTCTTTTTCTCATCATTGGCTTTGAGATTCAGCCAGGTATCATGTTCAATAGGGTGATAATTCATTCTTTTCCTTTGCTGTGTACCATTCCATCAAGTGGTATATCACAATTTATCCATTTTGTTGTTAACGGGCATTTGGTTGTTTCCAGCTTTTGCTTATGATGAATAAAGCTGCTGTGAACATTCTTAGACATGTCTTGTCTTGGCTAGACTCTCGTTTCTCTGCTGTCTGTACCCAGGAGCCGAACTGCTAAGTCAGAGGGTATGTGTGTGTTTAGCATTAGTAGGTACCGAACCTACTGACCCCTGGTCACTTGAATCCAAAGTGCCTTGGAGGGAGAAGAACCGCCTGCGGAGATTCTGGTCTGTGGTTTGTGGAGGGCCCAGTAAGTTGCCAGAGGGCAGGAAGTACTGGGGGACAATAAATTGCAAAGGAAAGGAAACGAAGACAGGAAGGCAGAAGGGCCCCGCACTGGGACTGAAGGCGTGGCCGTGGGAGGGTGAGGTCTGGGAAACGTGGCAGAGAGGAGGCTGGCTGTTGGAAGGTGGTTCTTCAGATCTGAATGTTCTCTAACTGATCATAAGAGAAAGTGGAGAAGACGGCACTCTTCCAAGAGGTTAACATCTTTTTTTTTTTCCTTTGTATTGAATTTATTGGGGTGACGCTGGTTAACAAGACTGTACAGGTTTGGGGTGCACCATTCCACAATGCATCATCTGCGCCTGCATTGTGCCTTCACCACCCCCAATGAAATCTTCCAGAGCAATGCCATTTGCTTGTAGAAATGAGTAAATCCATTCTCCCGGAGACAAGGCTCTTGTGTCTCCGCACACCTCCCCCTGACTCCTTTTCTCTTGTATCTTTTTTAATCCTCACCCATGGATCTGTGCATTGATTTTAGAGAGCAAACCAAGGTGGGGGGCTGAGAAAGAGAGAGACATCAGTCGGTTGCCTCTTGTGCCTGCCTTGGCCCCGGGGGAGAAACTGCAGTCTTTAGTGAATGGTGATGCTCCATCCAACTGTGAGCCACCTGGCCAGCACTGCATTTACTGATATTTTTCTTTTCTGTATTTTATTTTCTAAATTGTTGTTCTGTTACAGTCGTCCCAATCTTCCCCCGTTGCTCTCCCCTGTTCCACCTCTCCCTGGCCCCTCCACAGTCAATCCGCCCCTGTTGCCGGGTCCACGGGTCACCCCTACCAGTTCCTTGATTAGCCCCTTCCCCTCTTTTCTCCCCTCATCCTCCTCCCCCCCGCCCCTCTGGTCCCTGTCAGTCTGCTCCTTGTCTCCATGCCTCTGGTTCTGTTTATTCATTTGTTTTGTTCATTAAGTTCCTCTTACAGGTGTACATTCATTGATTCTTGATTTGTTACCCTGACCCCGGCCTATGTAGACATAAACACAGATTAAGCAAATTTCACTGAATTTACCAGCTGGGAAGGATTCCAAAATACCAGAGAATACCAGTTCGTAATGCCCTGTTTCTTGGATGGAAAAATCGATTGTAGGTGGATCTAGGTGTGTATGCTTCTCGGTGACAGAGGCAGACACTCAGTCCACTTCAGGCTCTCCTGTGCGGGGCGGCCGGACCCTGAGGCACCTGAGCACACCCAGTGGCCTCTCCCATCGCCAAGGCCACCGGATGCCTGCAGACACACTCCCCGCTGCTGCCACTGGGACCGGAGCAAAGAGTGAGAGCAGGGATTTCTGGGCCCCGGCATTGAGGGCTGCTCTGACACTGGAAACCAGAGGAAAAGAAAGTAATTATTGAGCAGTTTTGTGTGGCAAGAACACAATTTGCAGGTTATTGATCTTAATTCCCACACCAGTCCTGTGCAATGATTTTTACCACCCCCACTGTCCGGATAAGGAAAGAGGGGCTCAGACTGGTGACATGTCCTCCTCACGTCTGGGCACCAAGCCCAGGCCCTGCACTGCCTCTCCCGTCCTGTGTCCTCTCGGGCCCGGGGGTTTTCACTGATTAAGTGGGATATGGAAAAAGTCATTTTTATGACCTCATCTAGCTCTAATATTCTGGATTCTAAATGCATTTAATTGGGTTTAATTTTTCAGTTTTCTAAGCAAGAGTTTTGAATCATGCTGTACTGAAATGCCAGAGTGTGATGTTCACCCCTTAATGGCGAGAGACGATAATGACCCCGTATTTAGAATGTCTGGTACAAAGGGATTTGTGACGCTGACCCCAGAAGTGAAACACCACTTAGAAACAGAAAGGATACTGTCATAGCTTCTTTATTCCCCTGTTTACAGCTCTTGATTTCTTCCTTTTTTTCTTTACCTCTGTAAAAGGCTTCTCGTTTTCTAACTCTGTATGCTTTGAAGACTTAGTCTGCAAAAGAAGAAAAGAAAAGAAAAAGAAAAAGCCAAAGGAGCCACAGGGTTAAATACAGAAGTCATTCTGTTCCCTTCTAGCTGCACAAGTCTGCCGCTGTCACCCCAGACCTCATTGTCCTGCTCCATGGTGAGGGCACCGTCTTGGCATTCCAGGGTCATCACGCCCTTGGACTCGGCCTACAGCAGAGGGCAAAGGGCTCTTTCTGAATTGATGTTGTCTGCCTGGGCCCAAGAGAGCATTCTGATGGCAGAAAGAAAAAGGAGCACCAGTCTAGTGGCATGTTTTGGTCAAAACCTATCTTCAGTGCAAAAGTTATTGGGTGTTTTAATCTCATATTATACCCTTTTGATAGTTGTCCATATATAACATGTTTTTAAAACTCTAGCAAGGAGGGTCTTCACTCAGTATTCTTGACCAATTATTTACCGAAGTGAAATTTATTATCTGATTGATTTTTTTTATTCATTTACTTTTTTTTTTTTTTTTAAGAGAGAGACTGGGGAAGGGAGGGTGAGAAACTTCTTAATGTGTGAGAGATACATGGTTTCCTCTCTCATGCCCCCAACTGGGGGCCTGGACTGAAACCCAGGCATGCACCTTGACTGGGAATTGAACCAGCAACCTTTGGGTTTGCAGGCTGGTGCTCAATCCACTGAGCCACAACAGCCAGCACCTGATTGACTTTTTACAACAGATTCTACATGAATTTTTAAAATCATGAATGGGTGTTGGATGTTGTCAAATACTTTTTCTGCATTTATTGATATGATCATATGGTTTTTCATCTTTAGCCTGTTACTACACGGGATTACACTGACTTTTGAATGTTGAAGTAGCCTGTACACCTGAGTTCAATCCCTCCTGACCCTGGAGCATAATTCTTTTTACACATTGTCGGATTCAATTAGTTAATAATTAGTTAAGGATATTTTATTCTGTGTTTATGAAAGATAATTGGTTTGTAGTTTTCTAGTAATGTCTTCGCTGGTTTTGGTAGCAGGAAAATGCTGTGCTCCCAGAATGAGTTAAGGAGTGTTACCTTAACCTCTATTTTCTGGAAGGGATGGTAGAGAATCAGTGTAATTTCTTCCTTAAATATGCGTTGGGAGTCACCAGTAAAACCGATCTGAGCCTGGTGCTCTCAGTTTTAGAAAGCTATTAATTACTGATTTGATTTCTTTAATAGATAAAGGCCAACTCAGATTATATGTTTCTCCTTGTGTGAGTTTTTATAGAAATGAATTTGGCAGAAAGACTTGCGTCTTTCAAGAATTTGCTCCATTTCATCTAAGTTGTCAAATTTGTGGGCATAGAATTATTCATAACATTCCATTATTATCTTTTTAATGTCCCTAGGATCAGTATTTGTGTTTTTAGTGTATTTATGTATATAAATATGCACATTTAAATATATAATGTTAATATATCATATATACTTAAATAATATATTTATGTGTTTTTAATGTATATCAGATCTTTCATTTCTGATGTTAGCAACTCATACCTTTTTTCTCTTTCTTCTTGGTTCTCCTGACCAGAGGTTTATCCATTTTATTGATTTTTTTTAAATTAGCTCTTGGTTTTGTTGATTTTCTCTATTGATTTGCTATTTTCAATTTTGTTGATTTCTGCTCCAATTTGTGTCATTTCTTGTCTTCTGCTTACTTGGGATTTAACTTGCTCCTCTTCTGGGGTTTCCTAAGGCACAAGCTTATATTATTACTGTTAGATCTTTCTTTCCTAAAATACGCGTTTCAATATTATAAATTCCCTCCAGCACTGCTCTCACCACATTCTACAAATTCTAAGTTGTGTCTTCATTTCCATTTAGTTCAAAATACCTTTAAATTCCTCCTGAGACTTCTTTGATCCATGTGTCATTTAGAAGTACGTTGTATAACTTCCAAATATTTTAGAATTTCCCAACTCTCTTTTTGTTACTGATTTCTAGTTTAACTTCACTGTGCTTTGAGAGAATACTGCATGTGGTTCCCATTTTTAAAAATTGTTGAGGAGCGTTTCTGGCCCAGAATGCGGTCTGTGTTGGTGAGTGTTTCACGTGTGAGCTTGAGAAGAGTGTGTATTCTGCTGTCGAGTCAAATAGCCGATAGCTGTCAGTTATGTCCGGCTGGTTGACCACAGTGCTGAGTTCGACTGCAGTGTGTCCTACTGGTGTTCTGCCCACTGTGTCTATCCATTTCTGATAGAGGGCTGTTGAAGTATTTGACCAAAATAGTGGATTCATCTGTTTCTCTTCGAAGTTCTATCAATTTTGCCTCATATTTCGACATTCTCTTGTGAAGTGTATAAACATTAAGGATTATTAAGTCTTCTCAAAGAACTGACCACTTTATCGATGTGTTTATCATTACATAATGGTCCTCTTTCTCCCTGATAATTTTTTTCCTCTGAAGTCCATTTTGTCTGAAAGTCATGTAGCTACACCAGTATTGTCTTGATTAGTATTAACATGGTATATCTTTCTCCATTTCCTGGATTTAAAAAATATTACTTTGGATTATTGATGAAATTTTTACTGCTAAATAATTACTGATGAAATTATTACTTTGGAAAATGTAACTACTCTTGCAAAAGTCAGAATAATGAGCTATTTTTAATCATGCATGCCTTTGTATGGATTAGTATATAAGATCCTTTTTTAAAATTGATTTGAGAGAGAGAGAGGAAGGGAAAGAAAGAGAGAGAGAGAAATATTGATTTGTCGTTCCATTTTTTCATGCATTCATTAGTTGATTCTTTATGTGCCCTGACCTGGGATAGAACCTGCAATCTTGGTGTATTGGGATGACACTTTAACCAGCTAAGCTACTTGGCTAGGGCTAAGATCCTTGCAGTAAACAGGTAAAGATAATTTTATACGGAAGGAAATGGGGAAGTTGTAAGAGATTCAGAGTCAGTAACTGAGAGAGGAGATGCAATCCCCACAGAGAGGAAGGAGAGGCACTCAGATGTAAAAGGCAGATCTTATGTTCTTCGACATTTTTGCACAAGGCTAACGGTGCCTGAGTGCTTTGGTGCTTTCCTCTCTAGGTGAATTCATTAGCAGCCGTGCACTGGGTGTGCACCTGGACGTGCAGGGGGAACCAGGAATACACGAGGGCTCCCAGGAACGACCCAGGGACCACAACACGTAGTGGCTCCTCATAGTCTATCTTAGAACGTGCTGTGGTTTCCCTCGCTAGGCTGAGGAAATTGAGGGGAAGACAAAATTGATTTCCAGGCGTATTCTCCAGGGCTCCTCTTCGCTTCCTTCTTTTAGCTATTTCCACTTTTATCATCTCCAACCCTTTTTACTCAGGCTGCCTCAATATAGCACCGCATGCCTGGCCGGCACAACCCCAGGACGCGGGACATTCTTTCAAAGCCCACGTCCCATCAGAGTGTGTCAGTCTTGAGAGAATCTGTCCAGGCAGGACAAGCTGAGTGTGTGGTGTGCCCTGATGGCGTGATTTGAGGAGTGGCAAGGTTGCCACATCCAAAAATTTGCTTTTCCACACATGCCTAAAATTCCACCCTTAATGATTCATACCTGCTGTTAACACTTGGTGCCTGGAGGGGAAGACACAGAAAGAAGGTGCTGGCTCTTTACTTTCTAATTTCGCGTGGGGACAGCCCACGACTAGAGTCATAGAGGGACTTCAGAGTGTACCAGTTGGAATGTCTGACAACTTCTGAATAAATGCTGACAGAATTCAACACGAGGCCTCACAGCTTTGGGGCGGGGAGAGAAGGCCCCAGGGGCCTTCGGCGACTACTCCTTAGGAGGCCGACTGGCAGCATGAGCTGTGTTTGGCCAAAGTCAGGCCGGATCATGGCGTTTAGCGTATATTCAACTGCACACCTGGTTCGTGTTCAGGATGCTATATCACTTGTGCTCACTTAAAAGCAAATGAAAGAAAATTGCATGCGGGCACCCCCACTTCTCTGCTTTGTCTTTGTTTGACCTAGTTCATTGTTGTTGTAGTGGTTTGCTAGCTTGACTAAAGTCCTGCTGCGTGTTCAAGAGACCCCTCACTAAAATCTCTTTTCTTCCCATCTACCTCCCATTCTTTTCTATCCTCCTCCCTTCCACCTGTCCACCTGTGCACACTCCACAGCAACCCGCTTTCTGAGAGTGGCTGCGTGTGGACATTTCTGAGTATCAAATGCGGGTTCGTTTGCACCCCCTCTGCCCAGCCCTGTCTCTAACTGGCCTCTTCAGGTTCCGCCACCCTCAACACTCTCACTTGCTTACACAGCCCATGTGAAAAAGCCTGTAATTCAGATACATTCCTGGACACAGATTTGAGTTTGGGCTCCTGTCCCACTATTTTCTACTTACAAAGCGTTCTCTAAGGTAAATAGAATAGAAGGTAGCTGAGCTACAATAGAAATAAGCTCTTACTGTGTGGAGGGGAAACACTTGTGATGTGTATAACATTCAAAACAGAATTATTCACGATAGCCCAAAAGTGGACACAACCCAAGTGTCCCTCAAGAGATGAATGGGTACATGAAATAATGGTATAGCCATACAATGGAATATTATTCAGCCATGAAAAGGAGGGGAATTCTCACATGTGCTAAGTAGAAGTCAGACTCGAAAGGACAAATATTGCATGATTTCATTTATATAAAATATCTAGAATAGGCAAACTCAAAGGGACAAAAAGTAGATTAGATGTCACCAGGGGTTGGGTGAAGTGGAAAGTAGGGAGTTATTCTCAATAGCTGCAGAGTTTCTGTTTATGGTGATAAAAAATATGGAAGAGTAGTGAGGGTTACACAGCATGGTGAATGTGATTAATGCCACTAAATTCTATATTTAGAATAGTTAAAATAGCAAGTTTTACGTGATATGTATTTTGCCACAATAAAAAGATAGTAAAAAAAAAGTAACCTAGGTGTTTAATAATAAAACTATGCATGTGACTGAAGATGCCAGACCTGAGAATAGCCCCATAGAACCTGGAAAAGAGTACAGACTCAGAGGAAAACCAAGTAAGAAGGCACAGAGTCAAGCAGACACAGCTTGTTTGGGAAGGGCGACCTCGATAAAGCGAAGTTACCAGGAGCAGAGTAGCAAATAAAGATGGAGAGATGAGTAGTGGTCAGATCAGGAAAATAACTGTCTCCTGTGTGAGAGAGGGAATGCTACCCAGGGAGGGGCTTTAAGCAAGAAGGAACACATGTATGATTAGGTTTGCCTGTGAGAAAAATCACTCCGGCAAGTGGGCGGATATACTGTCCAAGACCGATACAGAAAGCAGGATACGGTGGGTCAGGCCATGCAAGAAGTGCGGCAGTGCCCGCCCCTTGCCCATGGTTTCACCTTCTGTGGTTTCAGTTACCCGAGGTCAACACATTGTCACAAGAAGTGTGAGTACAATAAGATATTTTGAGAGAAAGACCACATTCACATAAGTTTATGATATATATTTTATCGATTATGGTATTACAGTTGTCCCATTTTTTCTCCCCTGTATTCCCCTCCACCCTGCACCCCACCTCCCACCAGCATTCCCCTACCTTAGTTCATGTCCATGGGTCGTACGTGTAAGTTCTTTGGCTTCTCCATCTCCCATACAATTATGGTTATAATTGTTCTATTTTGTTATTAGTTCCTGTTGCTAACCTCTTTATTGTCCCTAATTTATTAATTAAACTCTATCTTAGGTATGTGTGTATAGGGAAAAACATCGTATATAATAGTGTTCAGTACTATCTGTGGCCTCAGGCATCCACTGGGGGTCTTGAAATGCGTCCCGCCCATTGAGGGAGACAGGACACCACCAAGGTGCCTTGGCTTTGTCACCTGCCTCTACACAAGCTGGATCTGTTCCGACGGGAGCCCACGTTGTCCTCCAGTGCGCTCAGCCTGCCACTGCATCCCTAGACTGGGAGTGAGTCCAGGTGGGACTTAGCTCAGTGACAAGAACTGTCTGTGCGAAACCAGGAAGCGTTGATCTAAATGTCCCTGCTCCTGGCAAAGTCCTCTCAGGAGAATTCCTGTTCTCGGGAGAATGCCCTAATAAGGGAAATGAGAACAGGATGCTGCTATCCAGTCTGAGAACATCCTGATTGCCTCACCTGTCCTCGTCCCCAGGCTGCCTGAGCTTCTCTGAGCTCTGGAAGAATCCACTCCCTTCTGCCTGGTCCCCACCCCCACTGCCCTGGAGGCTGCGTGTGGGCCCTGCTTCTGCCGGGGCCACCCCACGGCCATGCTCCCCACTAACACTGCCGCTAACCTACACATGCCCCTTCTGTCCGCTACTCACTGGTGCTCCCAGCTGTGGCTCCCTGCCCGCAGCCCGCTGAGCTGAGACTGTGAAGCCATTTATTTACCTGGCGTAGGTGGCGTCCTGGAGCTCTGACTCAGACTCTAGTGACCTCTTCTCCGTAGTGTGAGGTCAGCCACGAGGGGAGTGTGGACACCACAGAAATCTGCAAACATCACCGATCAGAGCTCTTCTTTCTGGAGAGCCAGTGGTGGTTTCGTCAGTACACTGCGATCTGCACTCCTTGCTCCTTCAGAAAAACAAAACTGATCTGAAGTATTAGGCAGGACTTACTTCATTTCTCTCAGAGATCCTTTGGGTCCCCATCACCTCAGAAGGCAGGAGGCAAGGCTCAGTCAAGATCTAAAGCTTCTCATCCCACCCAGGTGGCATGGCTAACTAGCAGAGGCTGGCTCAGTTCCAGAAGACTGGACTTCACCCTCGTAGGGCACCCCCACCCCAGCTGGGAGGGCTCTTATCAGCCTCTTGAACCAGAGCTGAGCTCTTCAGCTGGAGGGTATTTGTGTGTGCCCCCTAGTGACAGTGATCCTGCTTCTTAAAATTGTCAGCCCATGTCCCTTATCTATGTATCTATCTATCTATCTGAAGGATTTTATTTATTTATTTTTAGAGGGAGGGAAGGGGAAGGAGAAAGAGAAGGAGAGAAACATCAATCAGTTGCTTCTTGCATGCCCCCAACTGGGATCCTGGCTCGCAACCCAGGCATATGCCCTGACCGGGAATGGAACTGGCAACTTTTCAGTTTATGGGACAATGCCCAGCTGACAGCCACACCAGTTAGAGCCCACGTCCCATATTTGACTGCTGGAGATGCCATCCTGCTCCCAAGCATTCAGACATGTCTTTTCAGCACCTCCTGCAGGAAGTCACACACAGCAGATGTAGACTCGTAAGTATGTTACTCATATGAAGCCTCTAGGCTATCTTATCTCATCCCTGATTTCAACTGGAAAGTCCTGGAAGGTGTTAAAGGACAGAAAGGAGAAAGCTGTAATCAATTTGGTTTTACTGTGTTTAATTTGTTAGTATTTTGATGTATTTGAGATCATATAATGTACATGATTATTATCTTTGTCACCCAGCGGGTACAATTTTCGTAAGAGTACACTTTGACTCCCAAGCTCCTGTTCCCTGTTATGGGCTGAACTGTTACTCCCCCCTTCGCCCTCCAAATTCGTAAATTGAAGTCCCAACCCCCAGTACCTCAGAATGTGACTTTATTTGGAAATAGGGTTGTTGCGGGTGTAATTAGGTCACATGAGGTTGTACTGGAGTAGAGTGGGCCCCTGACCCAATATGACAAGGGCCCGTATGAAAGAGGCACTAACCCAGGGCGAACACCCCGTGAACATGAAGGTGACCACCTGCCAGCCCAGAGAGCAGCCGCCTGGAACACCTCTTTCTTCACGGGCCTAGGAAGGAGCCAGTTTTATCAACGTGTCGATCTCAAACGTCCAGCCCCCAGAACTGCGGGACAACAAATTTCTCTTGCTCGACCGCACCCACTCAGCAGTACTTTGTTACGTTAGCTCCAGCAGACGAATACACTGCCCCGTAAATATACTTTTCTCTTACGCCTCGCACTAGCATTTGCTGACAAGCAAAACTGTCCTGGTTCCCTAAAGCCTCAGAACTTTTTTTTAGGTAAAACTTTTAATTTTTCATTTCTTATTATTTATTTTTTGAAGTTTTTTATTTTATTTATTTGTTTTCTTTTAGAATATTTGTTTGTTTGTTTGTGAGATGGGAAGGGAAGAAGAGGGGAGAGGAACATGGATGTGAGAGAGAACCATCAGTTGGGGGCGCCCTCACCTGGGTCCAAATAGGCACCGTAGGACTGAGTCCTGACCTGAAATCGAACTGGGGACCTTTCACTTTGTGGAACTCGCCCAGCCAACTGAGCCACATCAGTCAGGGCATAACTTTTTTTTAGCACTTGGGGTGAGGGGAAGCTGAAATATTGCAATGCCATCCAAAATTAGAAATGGTCCCAATGACTTAAAAATGTTGGAAAAGTTATTTAATAAAAATAAAAGAATCTGCCCTGGCTGGAATAGCTCAGTGGATTGAGTGCGGGCTGTGAACCAAAGCATCGCAGGTTCTATTCCCAGTCAGGGCACATGCCTGGGTTGCAGGCCTCGGGCCCCAGCAACCACACATTGATGTTTCTCTCTCTCTCTCCCCCTCCCTTCCCTCTCTAAAAATAAATAAATGAAATCTTAAAAAAATAAAAAATAAAAAATAAAAGAATCTTAAGACTCATTAAACTCTAAGGTATTTCCATGGCTCCAGTTTCGTTTTACATTCACCAGCACACACGCTTTCACACAGTTGCCGTCATCGGCCACATGCAGTCTGGTGTCCTGTGTCTTTCATTTAACATAATTTAATAGAAACATTTCTGCATAGCAGTAGTGTTCATAGTGTTAGCTAAATAGCTACAATACATATTTCTGTGCCTTTCACATATTATTCGTCATTTGTTATTTTCCAATTTTCACTATGAATATTTTTGCATCATGTACTTTTTTCACTCCTTTTGAACGATTTCCTTGAGGTATGTATCCAGAAGAGAAAACTCTGGATTGCACTGTTTTGTAATTCCTGTTACATATTAGCCATTATTCTTAAGACAAATTGAACCCACCTCTGGTTTCCCTAGAAATAAAACTGTGCAGATTTGTCCATAACCTTGACATCATTCAGTCTTACAGTTTTCCCTGGTCTTAAAGTTGCTTTAGTATTTTACTTATGTAGGAGGTGGTCCCAGACACTTTTAAAGCATACGGTTTATTTTTATTTTTTAAAAAAACATTATTTATTTATTTTTAGAGAGAGGGGAAGGAAAGAAATATCATTTTGTGGTTGCCTCTCAAGAGCCCCCTACTGGGGACCTGAGTTGCAAACCAGGTATGTGTTCTGACTGGGAATTGAACCAATAACCCTTTGGTTTGGAGGCCAGCACTCGGCCCATTGAGCCACATCAGCCAGAGCAGTATATGGTTTATTTTTATATCTTACTAAGATATGGGCGTTTTGCAACAAATGCTATAGGTTTCTGCAGTAGCCCTAAGTGGTCAACCCTTCTTAGTTGCAACTTTTCTTCCCAGTTTCCCGTCGCGCCGCCCGCATTCCCTTTGGAACTGCGCCCACCAGGGGTCAGCGCAGGCTCAGTTTTGGGTTTGGCTTCCCACAATGCACCGGGCTCTGTAGTCCCCGCGTCGGGAGTTGACGAAGCTGTGCCTGGGACGGCAGAGCCCTGAACGTACCCGAGGCGCGGACTGGGAGGGCGAGGGGCGGGGTGTCGTGGGGGCGGGGCTGCATGGGGGCGGGGCCAGAGTCCGCGGCCGCCGCCTTGCTAGTCCCTGCCGCGGGCAGCTGCGGGGGCTTCGGTCGCGCCCTCCCCAGCGGCGGAGACTTCTCTACCTCGCGCAGTGACAAGGTAGGGAAGTGGGGGCGGGGCCGGTGTTTGAAGTCTTTCTTAGTTGTGCAAACAGGAAAAGTCTTAAGTTGCTAACATTTAGAGCTGGAGCAACCAGGTTGGTTCGGAGGAAATCTATTTTAAAACTCTTTTGTCTGCGTCCTTTTGTCCCTGTTCCTCCAGTCTCTGCTGCGCTTTAGGGGAGTCTGATTTTGGGAGTTAGTGCCAGGGTAATTTCAAGCTCTTGGTTCATCCCTTCTAATGTACGGATGCAAGCTCCGGGGTGGGGTTAGAATGTGTGAGAACTTGTGTAGGTGTGGGCTGGGTTTCTTCAAGTGTGTATGTATATGTGAGGACTCAGGAAAAATTAGACGTAGGTCGGGATCTAGTTCACCGCCTGGGTGATGGTCCTGAGTCCAGCTGTTTCAGGTACTTAAGTGAGTGGTGTCCGTCAGTGTCCCATCTGCGCCAGCATATCAGGTGTTGTGTATCCTGTGATTTAAGCTAGTCGGTGCCCTCAAGTTCTAAAAGACCCAAACACACCGCACCCAGGACTACTCTCCAGGACACTGCTTACCAAAAGTCCCTGCTGCCACCCTCCAGAGCTCCTCACAGCACAGCTGACCCTAGTTTGGAGATCCCACACTTAGTGCTTTTCAAAAAGTAAACTTTGACAGATAGAAGCACTGGGATATGGGGCCGCTGGGATAGCTTGAGGTTATTGGTGCCTGTCCTCAGCCTGTTTCTGGGTCACAGTGCATGGCTCCTTCTACTCAGTCTGCTTTCTGTTACCCTAGCACCCCTTGGCAATAATGCCAGTCTGTAGTACTCCCAACCTGAAAGCTCCAGGCTGCACTTCCAAGGTAACTCCACCTTTGTCCACTTCTAAAGGCTCAGAAAAGCACTTTAGTCCTCTGATCCCTATCCTCAGTGTAGAATAAATTATATTTTTAAAGATATATTTTTCTTTGAGCCCTGGCTGGTGTAGCTCAGTGGATTGAGCGCGGGCTGCGAACCAGGCATCGCAGGTTCGATTCCCAGTCAGGGCACATGCCTAGGTTGTAGGCCATGTCTCCCAGCAACTGCACATTGATGTTTCTCTCTCTGTCTCTCTCTCTCTCTCCTTCCCTTCCCTCTCTAAAAATAAATAAATAAAATCTTTAAAAAAAAGATATATTTTTCTTTAAAACCCTCACCCTGTCATGTCCATTCCAATAAAACTGGTAGATTTTACTTGTGAAATCCAAGCAGTTTCTTTTACTGTTAAGTACTAAAGGTTATAATTAGGAAAACTACCTAAACAATATATTCTTCAGGTGAACATGATACTGATTACCACATTAGTTGATAGTAAAAGGCAGCAGATGGGAAATCAGGCAAGCTTGTTCCAAAACATTTCTGCTGTTAAGAGGTTGGACAGTTAAATTAGCTTTATTGTTCCTTTCAAATGTAAAATGTCATGAATGAACACAGATTCCTTTTTTTGCTGGTCACACCTCTTGAACTTAAGATAACAATAAAATATAAGAACCTTCTTTCAAATTATTTCGAAATAGGTATTACCACCTCACCTATGCCCAAGGAAGGAATCTAGGAGTTGTTAGGATTCTAAATCTTTGTTAAATAGAATTTCTTAATGGTCCTTAACCCTGTCTCTGGGCACTTTCCTTCAGAAGTGTCAGTTCTCTATCGAAGTATGAAATTACGAAGTGCTCATTATGTATGATCGCTGGAAAAATTTCCACATCTGACATTAATATTCATTTAAAAGCATTGTGTATTTGTGAGTAAAAAGGTACAGACCTTTAAAAGATTAAAAGCAAGAAAAAAATTCTTAGCTACTAGACATCCTCAGTTAGTGGCAATAAACACAAAAGATAAAACCAAAATCTAGTAAGTCATTACTAGTCAGCAACACCCATGAGAGCTAGAGGGCACTGTCTGAAGCTTAAAAGAAGCAGTGTAAAGATATGTCAGTGATAACTTTGCAGAGTAGATAGAAAACATCAGTAAGCTCGCAGCCTCAAGAGAGTATGTGGAAACACGCTGACACCCATATGAAGAAATTTATAAACAAGTTCTTGGACTCCCCCAAAATAAGCAGATCAGATGTTTCCACATTAACTGTAAATACGCTGCAATTAGGTTAATTTAAACAGTTGGCCCATTGCTTTTATAACCTTCCAGTGCCTTTATTATTTCAAAGAAGGCACAGCTGACATAGTTCTTGCTTCCAAAAGAAGTAAATTAAAAAAAAAACCTGACCTCTAGCCACAAACGGGTTTGCAGGAGTTAGCACGAACAAGCAACTCATAATTTACTCAAGTCTTGAGCAGATATTTATCAAGTACCTAGTTAAGTACAAGACCCATTTCTTCAGCCCATTCCTAATGAAAAAGAGCCTCGGGTATGATTTCTTATTGGGGGCTGTGTCATCAGGACCATACGAGTAGGGGCCTAGGAGATTTCTCAGACGCCGAGGAACAAAAGCATCTCTCGGAAGAACCATGGAGACATGAGGAGCTCAGTTGAAAAACACACAACTTATTTTGGAGGGAAAAAGGAATAAAGTACCTCAAAATAGTTCCCTTTGACTTTCATCTTTGTGGTACCAATTTTTGAAAAGCTGTTTGTTATATTATGATACTGATTGTAACATTAACTAATGGTAGCATTAACAAAATCATGGAGGTAAAGTGGCAAGATGCGAGGCCCGGGAAGATAAGAAATAAGAGTGAAGAGAAAGGTAGGGGTCAGGTCGCAGAAGGCCGTGCATGGGCGAGGGGAACGACTGAAAACGAGCAGGCGAGTGACAGGGTCCCGACTGCTGTGGGTAGTCCGCTCTGAAGCCTGAGTGGAGGATAGAGCTCAGAGGCCAGGACGCTGTAGCAGTGACTAGGAAAGAAATGACGAGGGCCTATTTATAGAATGTACTACCAGTTGCAGCTTTCTCATACGTTATTTCATTTGGTTTGCACAACAGTCCTTTGCAGTCAGGAAGATTCACATCATCATTTTGTCAGTGCTTAGCTCAGTGTTTTGTGTATGTCATCCCTAACCTTTACAAAAACCCTATAAATTAAGTGTGATTAGCCCACTTTACAGAAGTTGATACTGAGGCAGGGTGAGGAGCAGCCCCAGGTCCAGTGTCTAGTACAAAACTCGTTTTGAATAGCAGGTAAGTCTCTAGAGAATAAAGCACAACAACCCTTCCAGGCAAACTTATACCCTGGAAACACCTCTCAGGACTCAGAATGGCAATAAGACCGCAGTGCCCAGCTTCTTAAGCATTTCTGTCTTCTGCAAGAGTCCCATTGAACAGAACAGTGTGGCGGTTCCTCCAGATGGTACACACAGAATTACCATGTGATCCAACAATTCTGCTTCTAGGTGTATACCCAGAAGAAGTAAAAACAGGATCTCAAACATATAGCACACCTATGTTCATGGCAGCATTACTCATAATACCCAAAAGGTGAACACAACTGAAGTGTCCATTGATGGAGGAACGAATAAACAAAATGTGGTGTATGCCTGCAAGGAAACAGTATTCAGCTCACAAAGGAAGGCAATTCTGGCCCATGCGACAGCACAGATGAACTTGGAGGACATCTAAGTAAAATCAGCCTGTCATAAAGGACAAACTGTAATTATACTTGCAACAGTCAAATTCACAGAAATGACCAGGAGAATGGACATTGCCGGGGGCCAGGAGGAGAAAGGATGGGAGGCTGCTGTTTCATGGGTAGAGAGGTTCAGTCTGGAAAGATGAAAAAAGTTGTGGAGGTGGATGGTGGTGATTTTTGCATAACAATGTTTATGTGCTTGATGCTTCTGAACGGTACATTTTAAAATGGTTAAAAAGGTAAACTGTATGTTATGTGTATTTTACCATCAAAGACAAAAATCATGTTGAGTGTCATATTATGAACAGATGACCAAAGTACAGGTACATGTGATAGATTAGTGATAAGGAAGACTAGGAATGCACCTCCAAAAGTAAAACAGACATCTCGTAAAGCCCGGCCCAAGGAAAGAATGCTAGCTGGATTTCTAGAGACAGGTCACAGAAGCGTAAGGCTGGAAAGCACCCAAGATACCATTTAGTGCAGTCTTCATTTTTCACAGATGCAAACTGCAAGGCCCAGAGTTACCAGGTGATTTCCCCAGAGTCACTGAGCAAGTTCAGACAAGGGGAGAATGCAGAGCAAAAACGTGTGCTCTGCCAGATAATCATACCTGAGAGGGACAAGGACCCACTTGCAGCTGACAGACAGAGGTGTGCTCTGGATTTCTTATGTAAGCAGAAAGAGAAACCAAGTTTTCCATCTTTATCAGCCTTGCTGTATATCAAATTCATAGGATTACAATTACTGAAGAAATTTAGGTGCTTAGCTTTTGGTGTCATTCATTCATTCTCAAATATTCAAGGGACTGTTATGCCAACTATCCTCTCCAGTTTCCAATTTGTCTATCTAATAACAACTCTCTGCCAGCTTTATTCTAGCTGCTCTGCCAGTCACCCTTGGACATAAACTCCTAAGTTATATAAACATGCATTGGCTCCTAGAAAGGTGTTAGGGGAACAGGTAGAGTTGAAGGGGAGGTGATAGGAGATGAAGTGGCAGGGTGTCAGATGCCAAAGAGAGCTGTGATTCCAGTGAGGAAGCCCCCCAGAGCTAAAGCGTTCTTAGGAGGACAGGTGTCCAGGGCTACAAGTGCCGGAGGATCGGGGTCCTGCTCATGGAACTCGCCCTGGGCACAGTCCCAGCACGGGGACTGCCTGGAGTTGCTAACGCCCGCATGGAGGATCAGAGTGAGACACGGAGGCAAGCAGGGGTGCAAAGGAAGGGGAAGAGATGTACGAGATAGTGCAATCTGGAAAACCCTGATTTTCATGGAAAACATCCCCGTCTTGTAGGCTCTAAGGATAAAGCCAGATTGGCTCTGTACAACTATGTGCATAAGTGCGAATAGAACCCCTTTTAGCCTGGCTGGTGTGTCTCAGTAGATTGAGTGCCAACCTGCAAACCAAAGGGTTGCTGGTTCGATTCCCAGTCAGGGCACGTGCCTGGGTTGTGGACCAGGTCCCCCAAAAGGGGGCATGTGAGAGGCAACCACACATTGATGTTTCTCTCCCTCTCTTTCTACATCCTTTCCCCTCTCTCTAAAAATAAATAAATAAACTCTTTTTTTTTTTTTTTAAAGAACCCCTTTAAAAAAAATTAAATATAGGGACCTGCCTACTTCCGGGAGACCTGAGGTATAGGATACAAGTAAAACAACTTACAAAATAAAGCATTAGGGTAATTTAGTAAAACAAGCACCATGTTTGAACCCACTTAAGAAGGAGGGGCACAGAGCCTGGCATATAGGAGGCACACACTGCTAGCTATTTTTAAAATTGTTCAACATGAAATGGTCATACCAGTGAAGCAGAAATAGATCCTACCAGGTACCTGAGATGAGACATTTTGGCTTTAAATTTCTTTAGAAGCCATGATATAAAAAGGAAACAGGTTGGGTTACATCATTTTCTTATTCTGGCAAGATAAAATACACAGATTCAATTATAGAGAAGATTTTTTTTCCCGTGGAGCTAAATTCAAAGAAGGATTTATCACATGGGCCCCTTTGAATATAATTTTGAAGCTGTGCACAACGTCTTCAATAACGTTTTATGGACAACTCTGAAAATGTCATGTAGATGAATGGCTTTTATGCAGCGACACTCTTCTTACCTTTCGTGGCAGCTATCTGGAGTTACCGTGAATGCGTGAAGTGTTTTCTGCTAGAATACTGCAGCGGCAGGATTCCAAGAGTGTCACTTTCAGAAAGCTACCTAAGGTTGAGTCATCAGGAGAACCCGGAGACGTGGGCAGAATTGGATATCTGAGTGGGAAAGGTCCAGTTGTCTGTGGAGCTCCGCCATCATTACTGTTCTCCCGGGTGGAGGATCCCTTGGCAGGAAACAAGAGGGAAGTGGTCCGACAGACTTTTAAGCTTCGAAGCACGAGTAGATTAAGCCCTGTGCTGCTCTGAACACAGATGGCAGGCCCTAGGGACATACACAACTGCGGCTGGTGGGTAGACCAGTGGTCAGGCACCAGCCCGTGAACGTACTTCAGGTGGAGGGGAGGTTGCAAGGTAGTGGGGAGGCCGTGGACTTTGAAGTCAGATAAGTCTGGTTCAGCTCCTAGCTCTGACTTATTACATATGTGATTTCACAGATGACTTAATTTTTCTGGTCCTCAATGGAATATTTACATCTACCTGGTATGAGTCATTATACTGATCAGAGATAAGATATATAAACAGTAATAAAAAGTAGTAGCCAACAATTATTGATGCTTAACTCGATGGAAGTAGTCTGTTAAGTGCTTTACATGCATTATTTCATTCAGTCTTCAAAGCAGCTCTCTCTGGTACCTGCCACCTGGTACTTAGTAGGTACTCAACACATGATATTTATTAGTATTAGTAGTTTCAGTTATAATAATAAATCGATTAGGTATAAGAGGCCATCTTTGCCCTGGGAATTAGTGGCTAGCACAGGAGTCAGCAAACTCTAGGTCAGAGGCCACATCTGGCCATTGTCAGTTTTTGTACAGCTGGTGAGCTAAGCATGGTTTTACATATTGAAATGGTTGAACAAAATTGAGCCCTGGCTGGTGTGACTCACTGGATTGAGTGCTGACCTGCGAATCAAAGGATTGCCATTTTGATTCCCAGTTAGGGCACATGCCTGGGTTGTGGGCCAGGTCCCTGGTTGGGGGCATGGGAGAGGCAACCAGTGGATGTATCTCTTACACATTGATGTTTCTCTCCCTCTCTTTCTTCCTCCCTTTCCATCTCTCTCTAAATAAATAAATTTAAAAAATCTTTTTTTAAAAAAGAAAAAGATTGAAAGAAGAGTAACATAACATTTCATGACACGTGAAAATGATACAAAATTCAAACTTTAGTGTCCATAAATAAAATTTTACTGGAACACAGCCATATCCTTCTGTTCACATACTGTTTGTGGCTGCTTTTGTGATACAATAGCTGGGTTGAGTAGTTGTGACAGAAATATAAGTGGCCCACATAGCCTAAGATACTGACTACGTGGCCCTTTAAGGAATGCCTTTCTCTAACCCCTGATCTGGAACAGACCTGCAGGGGTTAGGACGGCTGCAGAGCAGGAACTAAGCCAACCTCAGGATAAGCAGGACTGCCCTGGAGGGAGTGTTAAGTGATGGGATCCAGAAGGAGCAAAACTCCCATTGGCCTCAGTTTGGGGCCCGTGGACAAAAGATGTGGTCGGCTGCTTTAGGCCCAACGTGGGCAAGCTGAGGAGCGAAAGAGGGCTTGGGCTGGGCCATCTCTCTGCAGGTTCTCTGAGCTCAGACAGTCTGGGACCAGAACCAAGTAAAGAAGCAAAGAAATCTGGGATCTGTGAGCTGCTCTTTTTTTTTTTTTTTTTATGTTATGGGTCACCATCACAATAAAATCACATGATGAAAGCATAAAGACACTGGGTCTCCGTGCAGCCACATTAGCAGTTTCCAGACACCACGAACAATAGTGTCCATTTTCATCTGGCTGAGGCTTGTGAGTCGTTCATTTTTATGCTTTTGTATGTTCACTTTTCCTGTTGTGTTCTAGTGAAAATCTCTTTCACATATTCTAATCTTATTTAAGCTAGCTGGGGGAAAAACAGTTGGTTCACACCTGGGCCAGGATAAGTCCAAACTTCTTAGCTGTTCTTAGTCGTGTGGTGTCTGGCCTGGCCCCTCCTCACTTGTCCAGACTCAGCCTCCCACCACTCCCTGCACACCCTGTGCCCCTGGAAGTGAGCCTGTTCCACGGCTCATGCTTTTTTTATGCTCGGCTGCTCCCTCTGCTTTCCAGCTTTATACACCTTCCCTGCCTGCAGAAATGTCCTCCTCCTCCAGGACTGCTGCAGAGTTTCTGCCTGTCCTGGAAGGGAGGATCGCCTCCGCCTCTCTGCCCTCCGCCTGCTGTCATGGCACCTGTCCCTCCCTTGGCATCCGTTGCTGAATCCTTCCAGATTAGGAAAAATGAGATCTTAGCACATCCCCTTGCTTCCGGGACGTGGTACCCTAAGTGTGTGAAGGAGAATCAGCATACCCTGAAGGGCCAGGAGTAATGAACTTCCCAGCTCAAGAACCTGGAAACGACAGGTAAGAACCGGGGCAGATAAATGAAAAGCCAGGCAAGGAAAGTCTACGATGGCAAAGTTCCTGCCTGGGTTTTTGTTTTTTATTTTGTTTGCTTCTCTCTTAAGAAGAATATTAAGATAGGGGAGTATCCTAACTCAATAGGAGACACCCTCTACTCTAAAAGACAACACTGTTCAGAGTATCTGTGTCATACCTCTCTGAAGATAGATTTCACATGACTACATTGCAATTCAGAGAAGACACGTCGGGAAGGGCTGAGATGATATGGCCCCAAATCTCTGTTGATGATGAAAGGAAATGTAAGAACAGAACTTGAAAATACAGGGTTGGGCAACAGTAATGTTACAGATGAGTGCATGAAACATGGTTTGTTCTCGTATTATTATTTATTGAATATTACATTTTTCATACGGACCAGTGTAAACCTACTTTTGCCCCACGCTGCACAGACGGCTGATGTGGCCAGCAGGTGGGATCTTTTGAGTGCACACGTCTCACGGGACTCTTATCACCCTCCACTGACAGTTGAGAGTCTTGGCGCCGTGAAGGACCTTGTGGAGTGGCCTCTTGGCGTTTGGTGTTTGCTCAACCCAAGGGTTGTATCTGCACTCGAGGGTTTGTTGCTGGTGACTTTGATCTCTTAACTGAGTGACCACTGTGATATCAAAACTGGATTTCCCAGGCACAGTTTGGGTCTTGTCTTTTTTTTTTTTTTTTTTTAACCCAGATTCATTATCCTCTTCTGGCCTGCTGAATCTTATCAGCCAGTTCAGGCCATCACACCATTTGTGAGATCTCCGTGTGGCTGATCTGCATCAGGCTGGCAGTTTGCTGTGCAGAAAAGCCAAGAGTCCTATCGGCAAACCCAAAGTTCCTCTTTGGGAGCAGTAGTGAAAACTACCCCAGCACGAACCGTCTTCATTTATGAAAGAGACCTTTTGGAGGCCAATGGTCTCACTCTAATCAAACATTCACTTTCTGATTCCGTCCTTCCTTCAACTCACCAAATTTTGGTAAGGTGGTGGAATGGTTTCTGCCATCAGTTGCACCCTCGTGGCCTCCAGCCAGTTCTATTTTTTCCTACTCTCTCTCCTATTCTGCACAGTAGTTTTTCAAACGGCCTCCATTCTCTCTAAAATGCCCACCCTTGGGTTCTCCTCACTCTCGGCAAATGCCCCTGCCTGCTAGTTTATGGAAAAGATAGAGGCTGTGAGGCAGTGACACCTTCAAGTTCCTGCCTCTGTGCTCAGAAATCCAGCGTTCATCTGCATGCATTCCTCCTGCATGCATTCCTCTCTGTCCTGTTCCAGCCGAAGAGGTAGCCTTCCCTCGAGTTAGGACCGGCCTTTAAATCCATGCTTTGACCCCTCCTCCCGTCTCAGGGACGTCCATCTCCTGCATCCTTCTCATTAGCTTCACACATTCTGCTGTCTCCTCCACCGAAAACGTCTCCCTGCGGCAGCCTTCCCCTCCACAACATAGCTCCTTGACTTAGAATTGTTTCTACTCGCTGACTGCGCTTCCTCACCTCAGCTCTTCAACCTTCTTCAGTCGGCCTCCACTGAAACCTTCCTCGCACAGGCTGCCGGCCACCGCCTTGTTGCTGAAGCCAGTGCCTAGGTCTCAGTGACTGTCGCACTGATCTGGCAGTGGCATCTGACTTCGCCGACCACACGCTTCTCTGAAAATCCTCCTCTGTCGGCACTGCTCTTCCCCAGGCTTCCTCCGTGGGCTCATCTGCCTCAGCGTCACTTCTTCCGTGCTGGTTGTACCCTGGGCTCTGCTCTCACTGTCCCCGCTCTTCCCACAACTTAGTTCCAAGTGACAGAACCCAGACTCTTGTTGAACTAAGTAATCAACCTGCCAAACCACCACCAGCAAAAACCACAGCGAAGGAAATGCAGGATTCTGGTGCCTGAGAAGTCCAGGGGTGGATCGGGAGATCGGGTCCCAAGACATGACACAAGGCTGTCACAAATAGCCTCCCTCTGTCTCTTAGCTTCTCCTTCCTGTGTCGGCTCCATTCTCAGGCGGTCTCTTTCTGAATGATGGCAGATGCCTCCTGGCAACTGCAGACGTGCAGCCAGTAAACACAATGGGAAATTCTCTACTCGATTTCTTAATCTGGAAGTTGGGGAATCATTTTTGACTCCTCTCCCCCAACATCTGCTCAATCCCCGAGTCCTATACAAACTTCTAAATATCTCTCCACCACTGCTGTTCATGTTCAAGTGCAGGTTTTCCCCTTCCACCCGGATTCCTGCAACAGCCTCCCAGTGATGTTCTGTCTTAGGTCTCGCTGCCCTACAATCTATTCTTCACACCACAGCCCGAGTAATCTTTTGGAAATGTTTGATCCCGTTACTTGCTTACACAAAGCTTTGCTGGAAAACTAAAGGCAAAGGTCCTTGTTCTTATGTAAGGTATTGCGCAATATAGCTGCTGTTTTCTTCTCTTTCTCTCTTTTTTCATCTTCTCCCAAGGTCATGCCTTTTGACTTCGGAGAGAAGGGAAGGGAGGGAGAAAGAGAGGGAGAGAAACATTGGTGTGGAAAACTTCGATCGGTTGCCTCTCCCATGCACCCCGACTGGAGACTGAACCCGCAACCTACTGGGCCCAAACCTACAACCTAGGCATGTGCCCTGGCCAGGAATCGAACCTGCTACCTTTTGGTGCACAGGACCACGCCCAACCAGCAGAGCCACGTCTGCCAGGGCCTCTCTGCTCTTTTCACTTCTCCTCCCGTCCCTGATTCTGGACAGTTCAGCCACACGTGCCGGGTTGGCCGCTCTGCCCCAGCTCTGCACCTTTTCACACAGTGCTCCCCTCCCTGGGCCCTGTCCCCCTGGACGCCGTTCCCAAGGAGCTGCTCCGTGTCCTTTCAGGGCTCACGTTGGACAGAGCCGCATTGAGAAAAGCCTCCCACACTGCAGTCTGTGCACACTCTCCCCGTTGGACGTTCTCCTTTTTCCATGTCGGCACTCAGCACACCGTATTGTAATTGTTGATTAAAGGTAGCAAGGTCTGCGAAGGCAGGCAGTTCCCTTGTTTTGTGAAATGTCCCCAGCATCACAGAGTAGACACTCAATGAATATTTGTTGAATTGTAAAATAAAGTGAGATGTGGTTGTACTAGGTGATTTTCCCATTCTCTTACAGATTGATTCTATTAGCTACTGGAACATCTAAAAATATAGTGCCTCTTACTCTTCTTTTTTTATATGCTCATGGGTCCTCCTTAAAGAATAGTCAAGTTTTTTTTTTGTTTTTTGGTTTTTTAAGATTTTATTTATTTATTTTTAGAGAGGGAAGGGAGGGAGAAAGAGAGAGAGAGAGAAACATCAATGTGCGGTTGCTGGGGGCCATGGCCTGCAACCTAGGCATGTGCCCTGACTGGGAATCGAACCTGCGATGCTTTGGTTCACAGCCCGTGCTCTATCCACTGAGCTACGCCAGCCAGGAGAATAGTCAAGTTTTAGAATCGAAGAAGATCTTAGTAATCATCTAGCACTCACTTCATTCAACAGACTAGGCAGAGGGAGCTGAGAGGAGCTCAGTAACTTGTACAAACCACACGGCCATGTCCAGTTGCATGGTTGGACCAGAACTCAGAGCCCGTGACCAGTCCAGAGTGACTTATGATATCAGCACCCTCACCAGACTTGTGTGATTTTGATATTAATTCAAAGGAGTCTTACTGCCTGTGGCCTCACATGTTTTACTTTTTAAAATGTGCTTCCAGATCCTGTACAGGACAATTGGTTCCATCAGTTTTTCAGGGTGGAAAGTACTCACAGGTCCAGAGACACCTCGAGCGTCCCCTAGAGCCCACCCTCACAGGCAGGGTTGGTGCTGGATTCCGCAGGCTCTCGGACACTGCCAGCTCTCATACACCGCCGTGGGAACGGGGAGTTGCACCTCTGATTTATTTGTTCCACCCTTCACCTCAGAAGGGTCGTTACTAAGGAGATGCCATCTGGATTCAATCTGAGGGACACTCGTGCTGTGTAAGAGAAGTAACAGACTTCCCTGTTTAGCTGTTTGTAGGAACTGGCCTCCGGGCCGTCTGGGAGGCTGGCTAACGGATGTGCTTTCCGAGCTAGGATGTCCTTCACTCTCCTGGAAAAGAATCACTTCTATAAAAACCTTGTTGATGTTTGGAAAAGACTGGGTAAAGGTGATTTTCTAAAACTCATTATAATAGAACTGGGCATGGGGGAGAAAACAAATAGTGGGAAAATTTTTTGATATTTAAAGAAATTTTATTTTTAAATTTAACTTGTTAACAATTAAAAAATACATTTTAAGAAAATCCAAAATGGAACCTCTTGACCAAAGCATTCAATTAATGGACCCATTCCAAAGAAAATTCCTTGAAAATTCAGAGATTATACATAAATGTTCTTCAAGCATTTGTTTACAATAAAATGTCCAATGTATCTTTTCATTACGATTCCTTGCTCGAACTGATTATTTCGGTTAACTGAGTTCCCTACTGTTTTACCTATTGCATGTGGACTTGTTATGTGCTTCTGAGTCTTTTTGTGTAGTTATGATTTTGCTTTTGAACTAAAGTTTAAGCTTCTGTAGGGCTAGGATGAGACCTACTTATTTCATTGCTTCCAGATCCTGCCATGGTGCCCAATCAGTGTTCTGTGCCGCCTCCAAGGATGGAATTTTATTTCCCTCAATGTCAGTGGGGCCAACCAGTCTTTCCCACTCAGGGTCAACATTATTGTTTTGTTTTCATCTTTTCTCCTTCCTTCTTCTTACCTCGGGGACATTTTTTCCCAGAAAGGAGAGAGAAAGGGGTCCCTGTCTCATGTAAAGAGATACTCAATCACCGGTTTCTACTGGGGGTTTGCCTGCATTTGGCCTTGTTCTTGTTACTAGAAAAGAAACTAAAAATGAAGTGAAACACAAGTTAAAAACACATTTAAAACAGATGTTTGTGCTTAAATTAAAAAATTCCACATCCAGCCCTTTGACCCAGCCAGTCTACTTCTGGAAATCTGTCCCTTGGCAGTAATTAAACACAGGCGAAAAGGTTCAGCTCTAATGGACTCCTCTCAGCCTTGTTTATAATGGGGAAGAGTTAGAAACGGCTCGAATTTTCACCCGTGGGGACCTCACATAGAAATACAATGGAATTCCGCAGTTAAAAACAGTGTGTTTACTGACATGAAGACAGTTACAATTTATTAATTGGAAAGCTTAAGCTATAAAATGTGTACAGTTTTATCCCATTTTTGTAAAAGGAAAATATACAAAAATGACTAGGAGGCTGCACACATAGATTATGTGGTGATAATAATAAAATTAATGTTCATCTCACCAGTGTTTAAAATTTTTCTACAGTAAACTTTTATGAAGTTATTTTTTAAGGTTATAAACGACTCCAAACAAAATGGTTTCTATTAGTGTCATCATTCTGTATGGCTTTTTCTGCAGAGGTATTGGATTATAAATGAGTATGCCAGTAGCGGAGGGAGGTCTCAGGAACAGGGAGACATTGCCTTTCCTGCCGTGTCTTGGCGCCACGTTTTCCTCCATGCTGTGGGGCCACGCCCGCCAGGGCGGGACTCATCGCTCTCAGCTGCTGCGTGCATTCAGTAAATCGGCAAGTTCATGCCGAGCGATGGCTTATTAATCGATTCGACAAATATCTGAGAACTGACGAACTGGATTTAAATTCTGGCTCTCCCATTTAACTCAGTGAGCTTGGGGTAGTAAGTTAATTTCTCTGGGCCTCAGTTTTCTCATTTTTAAAATGAGTACTATCATACATTGTTGTTATAAGGGTTACATCAGGTACAAAATGTGTAATTCCCAGAAATGAACAGTATAATAAACACATTGTTATTACAAGGATTAAATGAGGTACAAAATACATAAAACGCCGAGCACAGAGTAAGCTCCCCATAAAAGTAACTTTTAGACGCCTAATGTGTACCAAATACTGTACCACACTCACTCCATTCACAGACATTTACTGGGTGCTTAGCATGGGCCAGACGTACACACAGACCAGTGTGGTGATAGCCAGAGCGAAAGGGGGTGTGAGGTAGTTGGTGGTGGGCAAAGGGGGAAAAAATGGGGACGGAAAGAGACTTCACTTGGGCGCACAATGCAGTGTGCAGATGATGTTTTATTGAGTTCTACGTTTGAAACCTGTTGGTTTTGTGAACCAGTGTCACTCCGATAAATTCAATAAAAAATACGCCCCCTCCCAAAAAGAAACAAGTGGAGAAGCTGGACGTGCAAATCCAGGTGTCTGATTCTAAAGCTCGTTTCACCACCAAACCTTCCTGCCTCCACTTGCTGAGTCACTGATGGTTTTAATTTTTTTATTATTCATTAAGTTTTTACTTTTGCTTATGCTTCTTTGTTGACATTCTTGCCCACACTTTTTGCTCTACAGCAGGAGCAGTGAGGGAAGTACAATTTGAGTCTCCTCAGTTTGTGTGAAAATACTTAATCATCTCTGCAGGAGGCGATCCGAGAAAGAATACATGACAGCTCTGCTTAGAGAGTTTCTTTGAATCGGTGAGGAATCACAGCTGACTCTCTCCCTGTGCAGAAAAGAGGTCACAGTTGGGGGCGGGGGGTCAGGATGCAGCCTCGAAGGAGGCTCCCAGGGGAAGTCCTTGCGCTGGCCATCCTCCCGCTCAGGTGAAGGAAACAGTTGATGCCTCCTGTATACACCTTGTGGTGCTGTATCTTCGTGTCCTGGCTCAGCGTCTTTAGGAAAGAAACGGTTACCCCAGCCCTGCCTGTCCCTCTCCCTCTGCTGGCCCACAGTTGCCCAACCGTCTGGAATGCTCATGTCTTCAAAGTAATGCTGGATAAGTACTGCTGGAATTTGAAGAATTATTATGAAATTTTTCAAGTATTCAAAAAAGTACAAAGAATATCATGACTTACAACTTAGTTTTGTCAAATCTTAATGTCTTTGTGCTCCTCTTCCTTTTTTACAATAAAAAATACAGATGTAAGTCACACAGAGTAAAAACAAATACCATGTGATTTCACTTATATGTGGAATCTGAAAAACATAACAAGAAAAAACAAAATGAAACAAACTCCTAGATACAGAAAACAGACTGACAGTTGCCAGAGTGTCGGGGTGAGGGGTGGGTTGAAAAGGGAGAGGGATTAAGAAGTGCAAACTTTCAGTTACAAAGTAAGTCTCCAAGTAGTGATGTACCACCTGGGGGATATAGTCAACAATAATATAAAAACTGCAATGTGACAAATGGTTATTAGACTTGTAATAGTTGTGGCGATCATTGCACAGGATGTTAGATTTTGCATCACTGTATTGTACAGCTGAAACTAACAAACTATTATATGTCGACTATGTTTTTAAAAAATTAAAAGTGTAGCAGAAACTGTCCTCGAGCGTCTCCCCAGTTTCACTGCTCTCCCTCCCTCCTTCCCAGAGGCCGCCACGGCCCTGAATTTGCATCTCTGTGCGTGCTTTCCTCCTGTCACTTGCTACAGAGAAGTGCATGGACAATACCCCCACACACGATGCCCTAAGGCACACTCACCTGTGTCCTCAAACACAGGTGCAGGAGTTTCTCTGGGATGCTGACCTAGAGCTGCAATTGCCGGGTCGTAGTGAACGCACACCGATGTGGCCACACTTCGGTCCACAGTGGTTGCACCAGTTGGCGGTGTGCAAGACAGCTTCGGCTTCTCCCTGCCTCAGTCGTGCTTACTGTCGTCTGACTTAAGTTTTTTTGCCAGTCTGATCCGTGTGAAATGGTGTCTCAGAGATGTTTGTAGTTTTCTCATTCTTGATTGCTCATTACGTGAGCATCTCTTCATGTGTTTATTGGCCATTCGCACCCTCTTTGTTATCTGTTCATAGTCTTTGCTTTTCCTGGTTAGTGTGTTGGTCCTTTTTTTCTTAATGGTTGAAGCAGTTCATGTTTTATCTGGTTGCTGCTCCTGTACCAGTCATATGCCGTGCAGAGTTCTTAATGCCTCTTGTCTTTGACTTTGTTCATAGTGTATTTTGAGTATAGACAAGTTTAATTTTGATGTGGTCAGTTATTTCACAATCTGTATTATTTGTGCTTTTAAGTCTTATTTTTAAAAATTCCCCTATCCCACAATCATATGTATATTTTCCCCCTAAAAGTTTTTAAAATTTTGCTTTTCACATTAAGCATGTAATCCATCCAGAATTTATTCTGCGATTGGTGGAATGTAGGGGTTTGTTTTTTCTTCCGTATAGATAATCAGTCGGTCCAGCACGTTTATTGGATAGTCTGTTCTTTCTGCACTCATGTTGCGTCTGTCTGCTGCCCGGTTTCCGTACAGTCAGGGCTTGACTGACCTGGTTCTCTGTCCTGGGCTAACCGCACTGCCTAAAAACTGTTTAAAAATACATATTGACATCTCATAGGGAGTGGTGGTCGACCTTGTTTTTTTTTTTCAGATTATGTTTTGTTATTCTTAGTTCTTTGTTCTTCCATGTGGATTTTAGAATCTGCTTATTTGTACTTTAAAAACTAAGAGGCACTCGATCTCGACTTCTTGTAGACCGCCATGCTTCTGTTTGCACCGACACTATGACGTTATCTTCCTGATAAACTTGCGTAACCGTTTCTAATTGCTGTGCTCATAGGTCCGTTAGCACGGGTTACTTTTTTCTTTTTAAAAATAGTTGTAATAAAATTACATAACGCAAACTTTGCCATTTTAACTATTTTTATGTGTAATTCTGAGCAGCACGGGATACGTTTATAATGTGCAAGCGTCACTGCCGTGGCGGAACTCTGTAGTCACGGAGCAGCAGCTGCCCACCCCCCCTCCAGCCCCCGGTAACCACCGTTCTATTTTCTGTTATAGGTCCGCCTCTTTCCGATAGTTCGTGTCGTGGAATCATACCGTTTGTGTGATCATACACTTGGTGTCTGGCTTCTTTCACTTAGTATGATGTCTTCAGGGTTTATCCGGCTCATAGCCTGTGTGAGAATGTCACCCTTTTTAAGGACGAATGATACTCCACTGTGTGTGTCCGCCACACTCAGCTTCTCCCTCCGCCCCACGTCGGACACTCGCGCTGCGCCCCCTTTGACTGCTGCGAGTAACGCTACGTGAACACGGTGCACAAGTGTCTGTCTGGTCCCTGTTCTCAGTCGTCGTGTGTGTGTGCGCCTAGAGGAGGAATCGGTTGGTCGTGTGGCAACTCTCTGTTTAGCTTCTGTAGGGACGGCCAAGCTGCTTTCCACAGCTGCTGCGCCACTTGACATCCCACCAGCAGCGTCTGAGGGGCCGGTTTCTCCGCACCCTTCCCCATCTGCTATTTTCCATAGTTTTAAAATAGCCATCGTAGTAGGTGTGAAGTGGTACCTCACTGTGGTTTTGATCTGCATTTCCCTGATGAGTAACGATGCTAGCCATTTATTTTTCTTCTTTAGAAAAATGTCTGTGCAAGTTCTTTGCCCACCGACTGTCCCCCTTCAACTTTATTATTTTTGAGAGCAGTTTTAGTTCACAGCAGCTTGAGTAGACAGTGCAGAGAATCCCCATATGCCCCCAACACGTGCAGACTCCCCCACAGTCAGCAGCCCTCAGGAGGGGTGCACGTGTCACAGTCGAACCTGCACCGACACACCATCATTACCCAAAGCCCAGCTCCCGTTAGGGCTTATCCTCGGTGTCCACACTGTGGGTTTTGAGAAATGGACAATGGCACTTGTCCACCATTATAGGGGCTCAATCGAATAACTTTACTGTCCCCCAAATCCTCTGTGCCCCGGCTCTTTGTCCCTCCCTCCCCTCTGACTCCTCCTTACGCCTGTTTTTAAACTGGGCTGCTTGTTTTCATGCTGCTGAGTTTCAGGAGTTCTTTGC